>CADCXA010000052.1:0-88157 GCA_902806565.1 Hypoxylon rubiginosum
CCCCCCCCCCCCCCCCCCCCCCCCCCCCCCCCCCCCCCCCCCCCCCCCCCCCCCCCCCCCCCCCCCCCCCCCCCCCCCCCCCCCCCCCCCCCCCCCCCCCCCCCCCCCCCCCCCACTATATTATAATATTATTTATTATATTTTTAATATAAAATAATGTTATAATTTTTTTTATTTACGATAAATAAGTTTTAAAAGTGGTAAAAGTTATAAAATAATTAGTATATTTAGTAACTAAAAAAATAATTATAAATTATTTTAATATAAATTTAATATATTTACTTAAGATATTTTAATAAGGTATCTTGTATTTTTAAAGCTAGGTTAATTGTTTTTTAGAATATATTTTTTTAGTTAAAGTTTATTTTTTATTTATAATATATATTTTAATTTTTTTTATAAAATTTATATATATAAATAATATAATAACACTTTTTATTTAATAATAAATATAACTATAAAATTAAAAATATAAAAACTTATAACGGTTTAAGTTATATTAAACTTAATTTTATAGTTGTTAAATTTTAAATATCCTTAATTTAACTAAACCGGGAACTGGTTTATTAGCGTGTTTTTTAATAGTTATTTTTATTAAAAAGGTAAATATTTATCTTTTTATTTTAATAATTAAAATAACATTATATTAAAAAAAAAAATAATATATTAAATTAATTTAATTTATTATAAAATATATAAAATAAATTTAAATAAAATAATAATAATAAAAGATTATAATTATAGTTATTTATAATATATATTAATTTTTATTTGATTTTTTTCTTTTTTAATATATAAATAAATACTTAATTTAATAACAGTATAAACATATATTAAATATTTTCCTTTTATTTTTTTATAAACCGATTATATTTTTTTAAATCTTATAATATTATATTATATTTATTACTTTTTATATAATATTAATTATAAATTAATTAATATATATTAAATTAAATAAAAAAGTTATAAGTTTTATTAAAATAATGTTTAATAATAAAAAAAATATTAATAAAAAATAGGAACTTTAAGTTTTATTTATTTTAATAATAATTTAAAGTTAGTTATATAGTATTTATCACTTAATATTTTTTATATTTTTAAAAATGTTTTTTAATAGTTTAAAGTAAAAGCTAGTTAAATGGTTAAATTATTTTATATATAGGTGCCTAGTGTTTTTTTTTATAGGGGATATTAGTTATATTAAAATAAAGAAATATTTTTTATAGATTATATTAAAGTTATATTAAAATATATATATAATAAAATAATAAAATTATTTAATAGTTTATTATAATATAATAATAAAAATTAATAAAATAAATTATTTATTTAATTTTAATTTTTAATTATTTCTTTAAATAATTTAAAAAAATATATAATATTATTATAATTTATTTTAAACTTTAAATTATATTATATTTAATTAAAATATTATATTATTTTTATTTATAAGGAAAAAAATATAGTATTAAATATAGGATTAATTATATATTTAATTTAGTTTTTAAATAAAAGTGGTTATTTATAATTATAATTATTAACGTTAGATTTTTATTAACTTATAGTTTTATAGTTATAAGGCTTAGTTTAATTTAGTTTTTTAATGTTTATAATGTTAGTTAATAAGGAATAAAATAGTTTTATAAAGATTTAATAATATATATATTTAAAAGTATAATACTTTTTATTATATTATAAAGTAATTAAGTTTTTAAATTTATAATTTAATGGTTATTAATTTTATTTAAACTTTTATAAAAAAAAATATAAAGTAATAAAATAATATTAAAATTAAAATTAAAATATAAGTATTTTTTTAGATTATTTTACTTTAAGTTGTAATTTTATTTTAATTAAAAATTTATTATTATTATATATTTTTTTATTTTTTAAACTATATAATTTATTAAAAAGGATATTTGTTAGTTTTTTTTAAATATATAAGTAAATATTAAAAATAATTATATAAAATTTTAATTAGGTAAATTAAGTTATAAAAAAATAATTATTATTTTAATTTAAAAAAGTAATTAATAAATAAAAAGATTTATAAGTTATGGTAATTATAAAAATAATATCCTTTTAATTATTTAATTTATATAAAAATATAATCTTAAAATCTTAAAATATAAAATTATTTTATGTTATTATAATATATTAGTTTTTTTTAAAACACGTTAATTTTTTATAACTTATTTTATTTTTTTATATTTTGTTATTTTTTAAATAAGGAGTATCTTTTAAAGATTTTTTAAATTGCTTTAAAGATTTAAAATAAGCTGTTATTATATTTTAAACTAACTTTTTTAAATTTAATAAATTTTTTAAATTTAATTAATTTTATGGTAATAAATTTTTTATTATTTTTATATTATTATTTATATTTATTATTTTACCTGTTTTTTTATTTTATTTTATCTTAGTTATAATTAAGTATAAAAAATATAATATAATTATAATATTTAATATATCCCTTTTTTTTTTTTTTAGTTTATAAAAATATATTAAAGATATATATATATAATTTTTTATATTATTTTTATTTTAGTAGTAAAAAAAGGTTAATAAGATAAATAATAAAATATTTACTATAGTTTTTATTTTAATTTTATTAGAATATATAAAGCTATGTTTTAATATTATTTAATATAATGTTAAATATAATAGTAATGGATAATAAAGTATGTTTTTTTTTTTGTAAATACTAGTTAAATCTCTAAGTAATATTAAAGTAAATAATATATTTTATAATAATTTAATTTTAAGTAATAATTAAAAATTAAGAAATATTAATATTTAAATTTTTATATTTAACTATTAAAAATAAGAAGTTAAATGTAACATAAATTTTAGTTAATTTGTTTATATATTTAAAATATTAAAGTGTTTTAAATTATATGGGTAAATTATTTTATAATATATTAAACTTTAAGTAAAAAAGTTTTATATTTATTAAAAACTTTAATAAAATAATTTTATAATAAATAAATTTATTATTAAAATATTTAAAATAAGAATTTATAAATTTCTTTATTATATTAAATAAATAATAATTAAAAGTTTTTTTTATTTTTATTTTTATAAGTATAATATTAAGTTAAAACTTTTATAATATTTTTATAGGTGTTAGTTTTATTATATAGCTTTTATTTAATTTATTTATTTTATAAAATTATTATTTTTATATTTATAATTTTATATTTTTATATTTTTTATTTATATTTATATTTTTTATTTTAATTAATAATAACTAGATAAATTTAAATTACTTTAATATTAATAAAAAATATTTAATATAATGTTTAATTTTATTAATAATTAAAATAATATTAGTTAAAACATTATAAAATTTATTATTAAAAAAAATATTATTAAATTTAAAATAATAAATATAAAATTTTAAGTTAGTAACTAAAATTATATATTTTTTAATTTTTATTTATATTATAATAAATTTAATAGATTTTTAAAATTTATTGGTTTTATTTATTTTATAAAAAAAAAAAAAAGTTAAGATGTAAATTAAAAGTATAAACGTTTTATAAATAAAATTTATAAATAATATTTTAAAGATTTTATAATTATTTAAAACTTTTTTAAACCTTTTAAATAAAAAAAGTTTAAAGTTTATTAATAAAATATTATTTATAAAAATAATATAATTAATATTAAAATTTTTAACTAATGTTAATTAGTTATATAAATTCTTTTAATTTAAATTAAAATAAGTAATTTATATAAAAATGGGTTTTTAAGTTAATTTAAAAGAAAATATATTATTAAAAATAAGGTTTTATAAAAATAAAAAGGGGAAGTTATTAAAAAAAATTAAAGTTAATTATTATTAAATAACTTAAATAAGGATATGTTAATATAAAATAAATAATTTATAATAATTAAATTACTTATATTTTAATTAATAATTTTATTCTTTAAAGTTTAAATATAAAAATTTTATAGTTAAAAATATTGTTTTTAATAATAAACTACGCTAACTTAAATTTAATTAACTTAGATTTTTTTATAAAAAATAATTTAATTTTATTAATTAAGTTAAATTATTTTTTTAAAGATAAATATATTTTAAATAATAAAAAAGTTAAAATTTAAAGATTTATTATAAAAATAATAAAAGATATTTTATAATTATTATTAAATTAAAATATATATTTAAATCTATATAAGTTTATATATTAAAAAGAGTAGGATTTTAATTTAAATAATTAAAAAAAAAAATAATAAAAAAAAAAAAGTGTTATTTTTTAATAATAAATAAAGTTATTATAATATATTTAATAATATTTTTAAAAAATTAAAGTAAAATATTATTTATTATATATAAATAATATGTTATAAATAACATAATAAAATGTTATTAATAATATTATAAACTTTATTATTATTAAATAAAAATTTAATATTTTAAAAGGTTTTTTAAAAAATATTTTTTATATTATTAAATTAATTAAGTAATAAAAATCTAATAAAAATAAAGTAAAATAATTAATTAAATATATAATAATAATAAAAAAGAAAATAAAATATAATAATATTATTTATAATATTAAATAATAAAACTTAAAATAAAATTAAATAAACTAATTTAATTAATAATTATATAAGTTATATAAAATTAACAAAAAATAAATAATAAGTTTTAGTTTTCTTTTAAATTATATTATTAATTAATAATTATAAATCTTTAAATAATTATAAAAATTATATAAATTATAAAATATAACTTAAAATATAATTATTTTTAGTTTTTATAAAGTTTTTAATACCTAAATATTTATATAGGTAAAGTTTAAATAATAAAATATTATTAATTTATTAATAATTTAATATAAAATATTAATTTATATTTAAATATATTTGTTTTTTTAAAATACATTATTTTTTAAAATTTTAATTAAATGAATTTATATTTTTTTTTATTATTAAAAAATTAATAATTAACTATATTATCTTAGCTTTTATATATTAAAATAAGAAAATGGTATTGTTTTTTTTATAGGTATTTTATTTTTTATATTATTTTATTTAAAAAGCTACGTATTTAACTTTTATATTTTATAAAAATTTTAATAAAAAAATAAATATATTTTAACTTAATATTATCCTTACCCTTATTAAATTTAATTTTAACTTACTATAAATAACTTTTTTTATTATTTTTATTATTATTATTATAATTATATTATTAATTCCTTAAAATAATTTAAAATAATATTTAATTAAAAAAATAAAAATAATAACTTTTATTAATTTTAATAATAGTTTAATAATAGTTTAGTAATAGTTTAGTAATGGCTTAGTAATAACTTAGTAATAGTTTATATTTAATAGTTAAAAAATTAAATTTATAAATTTTATAATTATTTTTTTATAAAAAAAATTTAATAATTTAGTAATTTAATAGATAAACTATTTATTTATAATTTTATAATTATATTATATATATTTTTAATGTTAAAAATATATTTAAAATTAATACTATAATTTTTATTAAATTAAATTAATATTAAAATAATGTTATTAATAAAATAAATATGTTAGTTTTTTTTAATATATATAATAATATTTATTATTTTCTAAAAAAAGTATTAATATAATAATTAGATTTAATAGTTATTTTAATTATTTAAAACTTTTATTTATAATATAGGTATTTTTATAGTATATTAACCCTATTAAATTATTATTAAATTGTTATTTAATAATAATTTAATTTTAAATTTAATATAATTAATAAAAATAAACCTTATTTTAAATTAAAATATTATTAAATAAATTCTTATAAATTAGTTTTTATTTAATTATTGTTTAATTATAATTAACATGTTATTTAAAGTAAAAAAAATATATTAAAAAAAATTATAAGTTTTTAAACGTAATTATAAATTAAAATACCAGTAAGTATTTTAAAAATATAATGATAAATAGGATATTAAATATTATAAAGTTTTTTAATTTTTAAGTTTTAGTTTTTAAGTTTAATAATAATATATAAATAAATATATTATTTATTTAACGTTTAATATCTAATAAATTATAAAATATATAATTAAAACTACGTTTAGATTTAATGTTATATATAAAATTGTTTTTAAAAAAAAAGAAAACGTTTATATATTATATATTTTTAGTGGATTTTTAGTTAATAATTTTAATATTAAAGATATTAACATATTTTTTATATTAAAATAAATATATAATAAATATTAAACTATAATTTAATAATAATTTAATAATAATTAATATTATTTAATAAATTTATTTTATATAATTTTTATCTAGTTTTAAAAAACTATTATTAAAGATTTATAAACTATTATTTTAGAAGCTAGTAAATAAGATATTAATTAAATAATATAATATTATATATAAATTTGTTTTTATTAAAATTTAATATAATATGTAATTTTTTTATAAATTTAGGTAAAATATAATTAATTTATTATTAAACTTTTATTTAATTATTATTTAATATAGTTAATTAATATTAAATATTTATATAGTTATAATCTATAAAATATTTTAATTTTTAAAATTAATTAAATTATAAATTAATATAAAGTTAAAATATAAGTTAATTTTTATTAATAATTTTATATTAAATAACTAATTAATTAAACTTATAAATAAAACCTTTATAAAATAATAAAAATAAAATTTTTATTATAAAATAAGTTTAATATATTTAAAATATATAATGTTTTATATATATTTAAAAAGTTATAAACTTATTATTTAAATGTTTAAAAAGTGGCGTTTATTATTTTATTTAAAAGAAAATAAGGTGAAAATTAATAAGAAAAAAAAGGAAAAAAAAAATAAAAAAAACTTACTAACATTTATTTAAATATTAAAATTTTAAATTTAAATTTAACTGGTGTTAAATAATTATTTAATTATAATTAATTAATATATTAATTTTATTAATTTAATATATAACTTAAAATTAATTTAAATAATAATTAATAATAAATTTTATTAGTTTAAATTAATTAACTTTTTACTTTTATTTTTTATTTATTTATTATTTTAAAAGTTATTATTATTTTTATATATAAATTTAAATAATATTAATTTATTTTATAATTATAATTATATATTTATAAAAAATTAAAATAAGTTTAATTTATTTATTTATTAATTAATTAAGTATATAAAAACCTTTAAAAAATTTAATAATAAAAATAAAGGTAATGAGTTTAAAAACCAGTTAAAATATAATAATAATAATTAATTTTTTTTTAGTTTATTATTTTTATTATTTTTATTAAAACTTAAAAACAATAAAAAAATTAATAAAATTAAGATTTACACTAGTAAAAATAAAAACAATGAGTTTAATAATAATTTTTAAATTAATATAAATAATAATATATTTATTAAAAATATAAATAATGGGTTAATTGTTATTTAATAATTGTTAAGTAATAGTTTAATAATAATTTACTTATATTTAATAATTGTTATTAAGTTATTAAAAAGAAAAAGAAAGGTTATATTTTTATTATTTAGTTAATAATAAATTATTAGAAATTAAATTATAAATATAAATATTATTATTTTTAATTTAGATATAAAATATATTTTATAAAAATAAAAATAAATAAAAAATTTATAAATATTTTATATAAATTTAATTTTATATTTATATTTTTTTAAATTAATAGTTGATTTTAAATAATTTTTAAGTTTATTTTTATAAGTTTTAATATTAATATATATTTATATTAAAAGTATTTATAAATTTAAAAGTTATAAAATATATTAAAATATTTAATTTTATATTACTTTTATTTATTAAATAATTTAAAGTATTTATTAATTAGTGTGGCTGTGTTATAATTTCTTATTTATAGTTTAACATATTTAGTTTTTTGATTTTGGCTAAGATATATAAATGGTTTACCTTAGAGGGTACCGGTTAATTTTATGGTACCTAGGGGGTAGGTACTTGATAATTCATGTGTCTAACTACTTCGATATTTAACTACATACCTCATATGTACCTACATGTAGGTACCTCATATGTATATAGATACCTGCAATATACTATGTAACACTCCAATATCCCCCATCCCATCCCTTTCGCGTTGCCTTTGTTTTTCTATCAAAGAGAAATCCGCTATTTTGTAAGTTCTGGAACAACTCGTCAGAGTTATAGCTCCGCACAACTGATTTGATCTGGTCGAAGTTCGCTGCGCCATAGCTTTCGAGCACCTTCTGTGTTAGGCTGGCGTGATTCATGAATTGAAAGTCAAGTAGAAGGTTTCGATTTTTAGCTAGTCCATTTATGCTATCTTGGAGCGCCTCAAGTGCCTGCTGCGCAGTGACGTCGTTTGCTTTATTGTGCCACTCTACGACTAGAGACCACCCTGAGGCGTGCATTTCAGCAACTACTACATATCGTAGCGCATAGGAATAGCGTATACTTACACGTTTGTGAGATTTTAGATAGACCGCAAGAGTTTCCTCCGCGATTTTGCCCCTCTTGAACCATTGCTAATGACAAAGGCTCAATAGTATATGACAGGTTTGTATATGTTGCGATGCTAGACGACTATACAATCGATAGAAATTGTTCGTGAAACTTGATATAGAGGCCGTAATCGGCTTTTGTAGTAGCAGCGGAGGGCAATTGTCTGAATTAAATTAGTATAAACCCACCAAGGTTATCATTTTGAAATGCTCACCTCGCATTGTAAGGGGCATATGAAGTAGTAGCACGCTGAGCGTTGGACAAGTCAGCGGAGCTTATGATACTTGAGCCCTTGGAAGACTTCGGGTTGCTGCGCTCGATACTTAGAAGATCATCCGATAGCAGCGCAGTTGAGTAAACTACTAAAGACAAAACGACATAATAGAGCAACATTGAAGAGATAGTCATTGGTCTGAAGATTGGCTGATAATTGACCCTTTGTAGGTATCGGCGATGGCGTTCTTCATTCTATCTATCACTAGTACGTGCTCACTGGGTGGTTTGTATACTTATATCCGACTTGATGTTATCCAATGCATCCGAGACTCAGGGGAAACTCCCATGGCGTTTTCATTATTACGAGTGGCGCTAGATTTTAGATATTTGCGATTACTGTTAGCGAAGCGGTGAGATATTCTTCTTGGGGGCCACGCATCACGATAGCAACTTGGTATGAAGGAGCGCAGGCAAGGTTACACCAGCAGCCAGCATAAGCCTCGACATATTTGGAATAAAAGAGAAATGAGAACAGAATATATACCATTAAGGCAGGTACCTAGCAATGGGGCTCTCGCAACTCCAATACTCCCTTAGCATCCATCCAGCATTGCAGCAATGACAGCCTCACGGAGTTCAGTGTATAATTTACAGGCAATCCTTAGTTACGGGTTTATTTCGAAGTTTTGTGAGCATCTAGGCACCTAGGTATCTAAGTATACTTGAACGATATTAATCCCACACTGTGACATTGTCGCAAATGCGTCGTAATCGAAGGAATGAACCTAAACCCTAACTTTAACCCGCTGACCTGGTGCTCAGGCAAGCTGCGAATGTGGTTTACGTGCTCATTTGAAATAATTAAAATCTCTCCGTTGTTGCGTGATATCTTAAACATGGAATTTCCATACTGATCAGAGGTAAGCAAAGAGGGATACTAATTGTTAAGTGATCCGGCTGTGTATCAATTATCGCACTGACAATGCTCTTTTGGTTGATACCTCTTGAAGACCAATCGGCGTGGTACTGCTACACAGAGAAGTGGCTAATATAGTAGACGCGCAACGTACTATTGTATACAACATGCCACTCGCGGACTTCATATCTTGGCCTCCGCTTTCAGATGCACCGCTAGGGAAGAAGTTTGCGACGAGCTTCCGTCAAAAAGAGTGCTATCTGTATTGTATCAGTCCTACTCGTATAATTTTTCTTATCATGTTGTGCAACACAAACACTTTGATCAAGGGCAAGCTTAGCTTTCATACCGCCCTACCACCCAATGCTTTAAAATGCTTATGATTGGGCATCCTAGAACTTACCCCTACGCTTACAGCAAGGGAGGGTATTATATTAAATTTGCGTAACGGAAGATCCGGTGGCGTTGGTGGTAACAGTTGAGTGTCTCACACCTTATCTTTTTGATGTTTAAGGCGGCAGCCCTACGTCTTTTCAGCAGTTAGAGGGTGAATTATTTTATAACCTCCTCATCTCTTCGCCGTTTTCTAGACAGACGTCGAGCAACGGATGTCTTATCCTCTAAGGAGGGGAAAACTTTGAGGGAAAGAGAACGTCGCATCGCTGTCAAATCTCATACTCCAACCTCTGTTATTCGTACAGCGCTTACTCTTTTTGAACGCCAAGATGCCCTCATTGAACCAACCTCCTCTTGTGAACCCCAATGACCCAGGCCGTGGGCCTGCGATCCTTGGCATTGCATGGGCTCTGACTATCATTTGTTTGGCTATCACTGGAATTCGAGTTTATATTCGTAGTCGAAGGCCCTTTGTGCTCGGCTGGGATGACTGGCTCATCGTCATCGCAGCGGTATGTGTCCGAACTGCACAACCCAGTTCATCCAGCTAATAGAAAACTGTCAATAGCTCATCCAAATCGTTTATACAGGCTTCGTTACGGAAGCATGTCACTGGGGTGCTGGAATGCATGATGCTGACCTTACGCTTAACCAACTTATTAATATTATCAAGTGGTTCTGGATCTCGACTACCCCTGCGTTAATAGTATCCGTCATATCTAGGGTATCAGCTGCCATCTTACTGATTCGCATCTTTGGGAAGACAACGTGGTTCAAATGGTATTTGGTTGGCTTTACTGCTCTCCAAACTGTCGGCGGTATCTTAGCCATCGTCTTTATATGGGTTCAGCAAACACTAATCGAATTTGTATGGAATCCAATGATCCAACCAACGTCCAAGCGAGGGTCTGACTTCGACAACATTCCTTCATATGTAGCCCAAGGTGAATTATATTCCTTCGATCCTCTTATCTTTTGAAGCGAAGGCTGATGGCTGCACCAATAGCGCTCTTTGCATTTGCCGACTTGTCTTATGTTATCCTTCCTGTTTCCATCATACGGAGGCTGAACATGTCGCTAAGAACGAAGATTGGACTCGGCATCATACTAAGTCTATCTCTTGTTAGCTTCGTCGGATCGGTTATGAAAGCAGTGACCAGTTCGATAGCAAAAACGCAGTATAGCTCTAGCTTGGTTATCCTCTGGTCTGCCCTCGAACAGACTCTTGTCATTATGATCAGCTGCGTTCCGGCTATCCGCCATACAGTGTTTGCCGAACTCCCGCTTCTCAAATCGGTCAGTGCATCGATTATCCGTATCATTAGCTTAGACAGGTCTAGGAAAAGTTCAGCGGTATCATTACCACACTCAGCCCACTCACAATATCAGGATTTAGAATCTGCTGGAGGCAAAATGCACCAACCTGGTCTTTTTGTCTCGGAGGAAGCACTTGCATCAAAAGCTACACACGAAAGGGAAGATAATGTGAACATAGAAATGGGCGATTACACTCCACATGCCAGATAAACAACCGGTTCATCATGAGATAGGTATGGATAGGAGATTCAGCGGAAGGAGGAAAAACCCCTAAAATGTTGAGCCAGATTAGAACATGTAGTACTTTGGTGCCTAGGAGGTATAGAAGAGGTCCCTCGAAATGGCGACACAATAGCCCAAGTTTTACACAATTCAAACAATTCGTTTCTCGACTTCTTTGTCTCTATTTATGAAAAAGATTACTTGCTTACCTAGGTACGCACCTAGGTTACTTAATTTACCTTTCTCACTCGACACTGTGCACAAGCACTCCGTGCCAGGGCATACTGGCGTTGCTTGTTGAAAGGCGCATCTGTTGCCTCTAATAAGAGAGAGGGCCTATTAGTCGACTTATCGTGTCTAAGAGTGCCGAACATAGCGACAATTAAGACAATTTAGACACCAGGCGCATCACCAGGCATATTCCGCCGAGGTATACCTAGACGATGACAGAAACAAAGAGACAAGAAAAACGAGGCTCTGCCCATACCTTTCGGTACACATACCTAAGGCACCTACAAAGGCCGGAATCCCGAAGTTACACAAATTATATATAACCGATCCGCCCTCGATGGTGCGACTGTACTGTGAACCCGGGCATATACACTACATACCCGATCATGATGTGTAACATGTACTTAGATACTTATCAGGTACATGTAAGTGCATTATTAATCTTTCGACCCATCAAAGGTTCTCCCGCTTCCAGCCAACCAACACGCATGACACCTACCATTTCCATTTCCTCTACACGCAGGCCAGCTTCTCACGCCATCGTTGCGTTCGCACAGCCTGCAGTCCTGAAAATCGAGTTCAACTCTGCTCTGTGTTTCGTACATTCCACGTCGCTGCCGTCACAGCCATGCAGCTTCGTTCCTCGCTCAATACCGCGAGCCTTGTAAGCTTGTCGGTCGCTCTCATCGCAGCCATATGGGTAGCTCGAGTCCTTTACCGCGGTCTTTCGCTTAGGCTCAAATTTCGTGCCATGCAAGCCCGCGGTCTGGTACGTTACCAACTTCAGGTTCCCAGCAAGGAGGCTAGAAGCCAGGCGAGAGACAAGAAGGACAGCAGCCGCGCAGAAAGTAGCACGACACTGACAGAAAACTAGCCCGTCCCTGAGCCATACTCTTTTTTGTATGGCCATATTCCATTGATGAAGAGTCTAAAGGAGGGCTTGCCAAAGGATGCCCACGACACCTACGTTCATAGGAAGCTTACTATGAATTGGCCAACGTATTTTCCTCACCAGAAGGAATGCCCCCCAATTATTTACTTGGACCTCTGGCCCCTCACCTCTCAGCCGTTCATCTACGCGACGAGCCCGGAGGCATGTTACCAACTTACCCAACAGACGGCCCAACCAAGGCATTCCATGTTCTCGTGGGCTTTATTCCCGGTCACTGGCGGCAAGGACTTGATATCGATGGATGTACCGACGCATCGCATATGGCGTTCGAGACTGAACCCAGGCTTTTCGCCAAAGAACCTATTATCGCAAACCCCTACCCTAATCGAGGAGGTGAACATCTTCGTTCAGCAGCTAAAGAAGCAGGCGGGCAAGGACGCCACATTCGGAGATTTATTCAATCTTTTCGACAGGACCGTGGCTCTGACTTTCGATATCATCACGCGGGTCTCTCTGTAAGTACCTGGTATATGTGGACAAGTTGCCAATGGCAGCTATTAACGTAACCCCTACTAGTGATTTACAGGTCCAAGAACAGACTCGAGGCCCAACACCGATTCTCAAAGCGCTCAGGGCGTTGATCAGACACGTAAAAGGCCCAACCATATGGTCTGAGCTCGAGCGCTGGACACCGTCGTACCGTCGGGACCTTGCCCTCAACTCCAAAATACTACGCGATAGCCTGCTGCCCCAAATAAAGTCGCGCTTACAACCGGACGCTAGCAGCGAGAAGACTGTCATCGATCTTGCTGTTAAAGAGTATAAGAACGAATACGAGAATGAGAATCGGCAGCCAAGCCCAGATTTCATCGACATCGTCATATCTCAGCTCAAGCTCTTTATGCTCGCCGGCCACGACACAACTGCCCAAGCGATGTACACTCACCTCCCACCATTTAAAAAAGCTACGCAGGCTCTTTGGGGGATTCTGCTAACATCTTCTGCAGATGCTGGGTCTTGTACGAGATTACGAAGTCCCCTGAAAATTTGCAGCGGATGCGAGCTGAGCACGACGAGGTCCTCGGCTCGGACGCGAAACTCGCCGCGCAAGTCCTTTCCCGGGAACCTCACAAGCTTAACAGCCTGCGGTATACGACAGCGGCCATCAAGGAGTCCCTCCGTCTTCACCCGCTAGGGTCGACTCACCGCCGCGGAAGTCGTGGTTTTAGCTTCCGCTACGATGGGACCACCTATCCTACAGATGACTCCGTCATCTGGACGAGTCCGACCGGCATACACCTGCGCGCCGACTTGTGGCCACAGGTCATGGAGTTCCTGCCGGAACGTTTCCTTGTCGCCGAGGGCCATCCCCTGCACCCGGTCAAGAATGCGTGGCGTCCTTTCGAGCTCGGCAATACAAGGTGCATCGGCGAGGAGCTGGCTATGATGGAGATGAAGCTCGTGCTGGCACTCACCGTGCGCGAGCTGGATTTTCAATTTGATTGGAAAGGTTGGAATACCCTGCAGTACGTAACATTGCACTTGATATCCCCGTAGCGTGCCGCTTCTGTACCTACCTTAGGTAGGTAATAATGTATGTTGCTAACGCTGGGCACGACAGGGGACGCACGGCGCCACCGGATTCTGTGGGTGGAGAATATATTTACCGTGTCGGCAACGGCATCGGCTCCGTCAAAGACAAGCTGCCTACTCGGATCAGGCTTAGATAGTTTTGGATCCAGTATCATTTCAAAATGCGTAAGTAGTGAATATGCCAGAGCTCTAGCTACCCCTTTTCAGTCTTGTGCCATTGCGGCGGGGGGTTAATCAGTCATCCTACCAAGATGCGAAAATAATTCCCGTCGTCTTCGGTTCCGGGTCGTACCGCAACGTCGGCGCCGCTCATATGCATATGATCTTAACCTGGGATCACCAAAACCCTGAAGAATACCGCAGCGAGGCTAGGAAGAATATTCTGGCTAACTACACCACCATATATAAAGTCATCCCAAGCGCCATCCCAAGCGGCTGCAATGCAGCGGTTACGGCCAGTGCCGAGATACAGGCGGCAAAGTACGCGCAGCCTTCTACATCTTGAACCGCTGTGTCTAGGAAGCCGTGTATGCCCTCTAGTGTTACATTGTTGAGAAGGAAGAAGGATAATTGGAGACTTATATGGGTCTCAATAGACTGTCACTCACACCCATTACGTCGGGAGAGCATTTGGGTTCATTCTGCTACGACATGTCACAGATGCCCCTATTGTAATCGTGTCTTCGACTATTTAGTATAGGCACATGTATATCGAGGGCTGAGAGAGAGAATGTCACTAAATATAAGCTTATGAACTACCTATATTCGAGATAGGAAGAATATTAAGTAAATGAAAAGAAAAAGGGGGAGGGGGGGATTGGTTGGTGTTGATTATGCAATGGAGACACGCATGAGCCCCTTGTCCTCGGGCGTCAGGTTAGACTAGGTATACTATGGTCAATTGCTAAATATTCTTTTCAAAATAAATGATAGAACAACCGTCCTTGACTTCAACTGCTGATGTTTTAAAGAGACAAAGTGTCTCTAGCAACTACTAGCATATCCTGTAGCGGAAATAATAGAATAGCATCTAAAGCTAAAGCAATATAATATCACATATTTTGAAAGTCAAAGAAGTTGATTGCTCCTTTGTCTCCTATCTTCTCCATAATGGGAGATGAAAATGACTTCATAAACAAGCTAAGATAACGAAAATATTTTTAGAGAGCCCAACGTGCCCTCTACCTTGGAAGACAAGAACAAGATAGGATTCATCGTTTCTTGCAGCAGACCTCCTATATTATAAGCATATTAGTGAAGGTAAGACGAGATGCCGTCATTGTTCGAGTAGGAGGTCAGTGATGACTGCTGAGTTAAGGGCTGTTGTTGATTTGAGATATTACTAGCTGCGTGACCCGTCCTTCGGCCGGGAAAAGGGGGGAGGGGGGGGGGGGGTTCTACGCCACAGATAAGTCTGAGCTTTCCAAAAGCTCTGATTGGCTAGCCACACCTGCGTGCACGGATAAAGAATTCTTTATAAAATCAATTAATCTTTTCCACCACGTCTTAAAAAGATTAATAATTTATATAGTTTGATAAAGCTCATTTTGCGTGACCTTTTGATATTATTTACACCTTTATAAACCTTGTTGCGATAGAACTACAAAGGAAAAGGTCGAAAAGTGCGGGGCGATTCTAAGTATCTGATTGGTCGGTGAAATTGTGGCAGTACTAATGAAATAAAGAGAAGTTGATGTCATCTAGCCCGCCGAGGCCCACCAGGCTCACTCCAACGGTCTTCCTTGGGGGACTGCGGCCTTCAAGGGTACCAAGTTAATGATCTAGTTACCGTACCTAGGTAGCTAGAGCATATGTGCGTTTGGCGTATTATATGGAATCTAGAAGTATGTCAAGTTTCAGGCTGTGACGATATAGAAGGCACTCAACCTGGCTTATTTCGAATATCGATCCCGGATAGGGGATGGCTCCCCAGAAAGGAAACAAAGAAGGAGAGGAAAATGATGGATCTTAAGAAAAAGACGTGAGAATAGTGAATAGGTATTGCCTTTATTCAGTCATGCTCCTTGTTTATGCAAAGACTAATACTATACCTAAAATAAGTTGATAACAATGAGATTGTTCATTTACAATACCTAGAGGTGCCCTGTTTTTTCGAATAATCTATCTCAGTAAAACCCGAAGCACTGTTCTTGAACAGTTGGTAAGACCCATATCAAGATAGCTGTGAAGGTCGCGGGCTAGAGGCATAAAATCATCCATTAGCCACACTAAGAGCCAAATTCTTCCATCATGCAACTCAAAGTAGTTAAACACAACAACGGCAGCATTCTCGGGAAGATTCCGATAATCAACATGAGCAGCAACCATAGTACTAGCGCAGGCGCTAATAGCCCTCCTCACAACGTACGAAGGCGAAGGTCTCATGAGAATCTTCGAGCTGATGATGCCCCGAGATACAGAGATCAAGCAACTCAGACCAATGCCCCCAGATACAGGGATCAAGCGACTCAGACCAATGCCCCGAGATACAGAGATCAAGGGACTCAGACCGATGCGATCAATGACTACCGGGAGCACGCCCTTTCGACACGATCTCCTCGAGCTACGGAGAGTCTAAGGAGACGTGGTGAGCGACGTTCTCACGCGAATGCTCAACCACATACCACCTCTAGCTCATCCCGTGATAGAAAAGATGAAGTCGACAAAATGACAGATCGTTTCGCGGACCAAAGCATTAGTCACAATGCCCAACGAGTCCAAACAGACTATGACGAGGATGCACGCAAGAAGATCGACGAGGACGAATCTTTCTTCCCGACGCCAAAGGTCACGTTCCTCATCGACCAGCCAAGCAAACTCACTTGCCAAATCTGTCTAGACACCACAATTAAGATGGGAACCACAGGCCACGAACGTTCGGAAAACGACCTTTCCATACTGCCGTGCGGCCACGTCGCCTGCTACGGGTGCTTGGAAGCATGGGTCAAGACGCACGAATCGTGTCCTTTCTGCCGTAAGAGTCTGAAGCGCTCTCGATGCAGCCACCCCGCCAAGCCCGTGCGGATTGCCCAGGACACCATCCAGAGGCTCCCCATGACCCTGGCCAGGGGCGGCACCATCTCCAGCAGATGCATGAGCTGCACGGAGAAGGCAAGCCTACAAATGACGATGGAAAAAGTCAAGGCGGTCTCACAAAAGTTCAGGAGACTCCGCCGAGACAACGAGGCGGTCGGCACGGAGAGCCGCACGCAGGAGTTAAAAACGCTCGAGGCTACCTTGGAGAGTTTACCCGTCGACTGGACGCTCGAGCATATTCATAAGCGGGGGAAGGAGTGGTAGTCGGCATTCCCCTCAAAACACCACCCCTTTATTTCCTTTGTACTCGCTAGGTCTTGTGTTCTTGTTGTATACCCCGTGTTCATGTTCGACAAAGGATTACGTTCGAACGGGACTCTGAGGCTGTTGAACCCGCTGGTAGGGGATGAAAGAGAGTAATGTCTAATGTTTAATGTTTAGTGTTTAATGTTTAATGTTTAATACGTAATGTTTAATATTTAATATTTATAGTAATTTTTTATCATATGCATACCTCGTACCTCCTGATCACGAAGTTGACTGCTATTGCCGATGACACTCGTATATGGACTGTATGGACGAGGCAAAACTAAACTAAGACGTCTTCGCCTCTTTATTCACCGGATAAGTTTAACGGTAGCAATCGTAACGGGTCGTCCCTTATCTGCAGATGTCACCCGTCTGCATATGCGCGTGTCATCCACATGCATATCACCCCGTCAACAGGGCCAGCTACCCAGTTCGTTCCAGTCTAGTAGCTTCCAGGATCTATTTTCCGCGTCAAGAGCTCCAGAAGTGCAGGGTGCATGAAGGGCCGTTGATAATTGGGGAATGGGGGCTCGTCCACATCGACCATGCGATGAAGCATGGATCCGTGAGGTGATGATAGAGCCTACTTAGGTACCATTGCTAGTCGGATAAATCCGAATCCAATATATCTTGAGTCCATGTACCTGAAAAGGGGTCATCCTCCGAAGTGTCTGAAACTGAGCGGCGATGGCCGCACCCATCTACAACATGAATTAAATCTGTTTCCTAAGCTTGGCCGTTTGCTAAATGGCTCCCGCCTACTAAGCCTCTTGTAGTATAAATAGAAGGGCGAGCCGCGGCCAGTCATCCGTTAAACCTTCCTTCCTCCATTTCGTTTAGCTCTATCAGCCTTTGAGTCAATTTTTTGCGTCACCCTCATCAGAATGAAGTCGATTTACCTGTGTTTCAGCCTGGCGTATGCGTCTTTCGCCGTGGCTACTGCGCTCCCGAGGCAGACATGCGACTTGACGGAATGCGATCGGCGTTGCGCAGCAGCTGGTCTAGTAAGCTTGCTTGCGAATATCAAATCATAAATCAGCTGCTGACGTTTTCCATTAGAAAGTTCGAGGTGCGGATTGCTGGGGCGCCGCCCCAGTGTGCGATTGCGCTTAGACGGGGACCTTCATATGGGCCCATGATGGTTTCCACAGCTACACAGGGCGGCGTTACGAGTGGTTATGGGTGTATCAGCACCTTCTATATGACCAAGTCTTCAGGGATATACAGCGCGAGTGGATTTACATACTTGAGGGTTGCTAGGAATTTAAGGAAAACAGCCGCTTTTTGCCATTTCCCTGGTTAAGTGACAAGAAATCTAGAAATAAGTAAGGCATCATGCTACGAGCTACTGTCGGGATTCTAGCATTTCGGCCCTTAACCCCTTAGATGGGAGTTAGCAATGCCGATCTGGGTACCTAGGGAATAGTGTTGGTTTGGATGTGTGGTTGGGTTCAGAATACAAAGGCCCCGAGTATCAGAGGTATGTAGTTACTGGAATAAAATTCTCTTATTCACGGGTGTTCGAACATAGAGTGTTTCTGTGACAGCTGGCAATCTCGTCAGGCCTTCATCATCATCTTCATCATCTTTATCTTCTATTATTTGTTCTTCAATTTCTTCTGCTTCCCATGGTGGTTATCATCATTCTGACTTCGGATTGGCCTTGAACACAAGTAACTTTTGTTCGGCTGCGTTAAATGTGGCTGGAGAACGGAGCTGTGGCTGTTGGTAGGTTGGACTTCAACTAGGTTCGATTGGTTACGTTGGACTAAAGAGGTGTCGACAAAATGGTCGAGCTTTCAAGGTCAACGATCCTTATTTCCCTAAGCCGCTCCAGGAGGATCTGTTTGTCAAGATGGCCGATTCTATTCTCGGAGAACAAGACAGGTTCAGGCTCAGGGGTTCGGGAAATAGAATAACCCGACCCGAACTCTCTTAAAGACGGGACCTCATTGAGGTTGGTGGGGTCGGTGCCCCATATTTTTGGTTGCGCCCAATCACGGAATCTAAAAAAATACTTCGTACACGACCTTTTGACCCTTAACTTAATTCCCGGGGTTCTTGGAGCTCTCGCAACTGCTATTAGTAAGTGCGATATGTCAAGTATGCTAATGGTATGGAATTTAAAAGAAGTTATATTTTATTTGGTGCCTTAAGTAGACTGCGCATCCTTTGCGTAACGCCTTTGCCTAGCGGGTTCAAAAGCCACCAACCGATCATTTCACAGTGTATCTTCACTGTATGTTACACCAAATTGCCAACTGTCCTATGAGATAAGGCAGTTTATACAGTAGCTGTCGCAAAGTCTGCCTAATCTTAGGCATCTTACGGACCTCAACTCGGCCTATTGGGCAATAATACCCAATTACCGCACAACAGATTAACATGCAGGTCATCCCTTATGTCGCCATTGCATGTGGCGCTGCATTGGGCTTTTAGCTAGGCTCTCTGCGTTCTATTCGCTGCCTTCTAGGAGTGGCCTGGTAGATAAGGAAGTAGGCTCCCTTAGATTCAGTTTACTAAAGTTCCAACTTTCTGTCTTTGCAGAAAATCCCATGAAGTACACAGAGAACATAGACCCGTGGCTTAAGCAAGATGGACGGACTTTCTATTGCTACTTCCATCGCCGGGTTGGTTTCGGTGGCCGACCTCGTTTTTCGAACGACCGCTCGGTATGTGAAACGTGCCAGAGGAGCACGTCATGAAGTCGAGGAACTGCTTAATGAAGTGAAGAATTTCTCCGTTCTTCTACACAACTTATCTTTGGTTGCGTACGAACTAGAAAACCCCCTTTCTATTGGCAACTCCTTGCCTCTTTCTCCCGCAAACCTGCGATTGCATTATGTTCACGACTGTCGAAAAATCTTGAATCGATTGGATAAAGGCTTAGCAAATCTGAAGAATGACCTCGAGTCGCCATCAGCTTTCAGTAGACTTCAAGGTTATGCGAAATGGCCTTTCTCATCTTCGGAAACACTGGAGATAGTTCAGTCGATACAACGCCAAAAACAAACCATCAATCTTGCCATATCAGCGGATTCGTTCCACCAATTGAAGCAGTGCTTATCACGCCAAGACGATGCATCTGAGCGCCTTGATGCCGTCCAGACTGCTGTGAGCGAGATACTCGACATCGAAACCAAAATTACTCTCAATCAGGCCAGGCGGGAGATCCTAGAGTTCTTTACGAAGGAGGCCAATCCTAGACCGGATTTTGAGATGAATAAAAAATTACGCCACCCGCTTACTGGTGGATGGTTTACGGAGGGCCTTGATTTCCAAGAATGGTACAGCAACCCTGGCTCCAAGATATGGATCAGTGGCATTCCCGGTGCTGGCAAGTCTGTGTTCGCAGGAGCTATTATTACGAAATGCCTTCAGCTCAGCTCAGTCAATGACAAAGTGGCATCGGCATACTTCTTCTGTTCATATAAGGACAGTAAAACACACCTCGCAGAGAACATATTATCATCTCTAACATCACAAATTGCTAGGCAGAACGAGGCAGCGTTTCAAATCCTCCAGGCATATTACGAGGAACTAAGGTCGCACAAACATCTGCCAGGAGACCCGTCGTCTGATAGGTTACTTGAAATAATTGCCAAAATGTCGATTTTGTTTGACCAAGTCTTCATCGTTGTGGATGGACTGGATGAATGTGACACTCATACCGACCACGTGGTGCACAGCCTGGTCGACCTTTCAGTTTCACAAAGGAACAAAATCATCACCACAGCCCTGTTGAGCCGAGATGAGCTTTCTATCCGCTTGCAACTAGAGTCAACGTTTATGAACATTGATATTGAAGCACAAACAGAAGATATACAGCTATACGTAGCTTCGGAGCTGGAGAATCGGACCAGTTCGAAAAGGCTCAGGTTGCGCAACCTATCCTTGAAAGACCAAATCATGACACAACTTGTTGATGGCGCCAAAGGAATGTAAGTAAATATGAAATGAATTGCTCATATTGAACGGTTACCTGATTTCAATCTTAGGTTCAGATGGGTAGCTTGCCAACTAGACCACCTTTGTGAACTACCGACGGATAGAGCACGCCGCGAAGCTTTAACCAAACTTCCACCAACGCTACCAGCCAGCTACGAGCGCATTCTGCATAGAGTAGAGAGCTCAACGAACGAAGTACAAAAGATTGTGCAAAGGAGCCTCCAATTGATTTTAACCAGTACCCGACGGAGAGCTTTCAGTATGAGAGCTTTCAGTATTCAACAGATATGCGAAGCAGTGTCGGTATCAATTGGCCAAGACACATTCGAAGACGACGAGATTGTGGCTGCAGATGAGATAATGAGATGGTGTAGCAGTCTTATTCGAAGATCGGCTGACTGCCAGAGATTCGAATTTGCACATTACTCGGTGATGGAATTCCTCGAAGGAATTTGCTCCACCCATCCAAATCTCAGTTCTTATCACGTCTCTATCGACAAGGGCTATTCACTCCTGGCCCCAATATGTCTAAGGTACCTAACATTTAAAACCCACGAGCAAGCTCATACAGAAACGAAATCCGAAATACAACGCACGCGAGAGAGAAATATGGCACGTCCATTTTACGCGCACGCAGCAATGTGGTGGCCATACTTTTTCTGGCATGGACATGAAAATAGAGATGCAACCACCCAGCAGCTTCTATATGCCCTGTTTGATATAAAAAAAACCAAAAGCTTTACTTCGTGGGCCTTGGAACTTGTTCGCCATTGCCTCTTGGCAGATAAAGGTCAGGCTTATTACAAAAAGCGAGACGACTTTGGACCAGATGAGCAGATTGCTCTTGCCGTCATTTCCGCTATTCTGAGGCCAGATTTCACTCCTTTACATATGGCCTCAGCGTTGGGATTGTTTAATGTTTGCCAGCATCTTCTTGCGCAAGGGGCAAAGATCGACATAAGCAGTCGCTTCGGTACTCCGTTACACTGCGCGCTGGGTGGCATTCATGTTTTCGTCGATGGAGGGTTGTTTCTTTTTCAAGATTCTGGGTTCGTACTTCCGAGCGCAAGGTATCGAACTACTCAAATTCTCTTAGCTGCCGGAGCAAATACGACCTTGCACATCGTAACGCCATTCCGCCAGGTGACCCTCCTGTCACTCGCAGTACAATCATCTATGTATGGCGAAGATTTCGGAATGGTTACAAGCCTGATTAGAGCTAGAGTTGAGATAGAAGATGATGACTTAGGCCTCATCGATAATGGCTATAAGGACGCCATTAAAAACTATACAACGAAACAGTTCAAAGCGAAATTTGCTGAGGGCAAGGCTATCCTGTCTCTTCTCGAAGCCCTCGGCACACCTGAAAACGGCGACTTCAGTCCTAGGTCGCGGCTTTACGCTCTGACTTTCCAGTTTGCGAAAGTGATGGAACTCGACCTAGACAGTTCATTGTCTAATGTTCTTCCGAGTGACTCGGCTACTGATGACACCCTTCGAAAGTTCGTCCTTTCTATCGTCGAAAGCAACGATGCGGCTACTATGGAGAAGTTTCTTGATGATGACCGATTGGAATTTTTAAAGGCAATCAAGTTTTCAGGCGATAATTACGATGACGGTTCGTCGGTACTGCACATCTGCATCCGATCGAATTCGATTGATGTATTAAAACTACTCCTGGAAGCCGGCTGTGACCCTGACGTAACCGCAGATAATGGGACAACGCCCGCCCATCTCTGCTATGGATATGGGGATCAAAATATGCTTCGAGTACTATTAGAACACGGCGCCTCGACTATTACGCAAGATGCCGATCTGGAAACTATTTGGCACATTTGTGCTTATAAGAACTCCACTAAAGTCCTGAAACTACTTGTGGAATTGGACCAAATTAAAGACACTGCATTAAGGATGCAGTCAAGAAACGGTTGCACCCCAATTTGCGAAGCTCTTGCTCGGGGGAACAAAGATGCCGTCCGCCTGCTGCAACCTCACTGTACCTCTATAGAATACTGGAAAGGCGACCTTCCATTTTTTCGGAAGGCCGCTGAACTCGGATCAGCGGATATTGTCCAAGCGTTGCTGGATCTTAAAATTCCCCTTGATAGCCTGGATTCCGATGTAGGAAGTCCTCTGCACTTTCTGGGGATAGATGCAACTATCGAATGCACAAAACTGCTCGTGACACTGTTCCCTCATTGTCATATACGGTGCAAGGAAGGCAGAACACCATTTGAATCGCTCCTCGTTCGGTCTATTCATAATGATGACGAGGCACATCCTGAAACATTCAAAGAACTACTTAAAGAATTTGAAGGCCCTGAATGGCAGCAACAAGGAAACCTGTGGCCATCCGTATGCTCAGCAATAATCCCATATGCGATATCAACTAAACGGGGAATCCATTGGCTCAAACAGTTACTCTTTCACCTCTTCGAGACTGGCGTGATAAAATCATACGAAGAAGAACACTTGGTATCAGCTCTCGTGCCACTTACTGATAAACTGGAGCCTATTGGCAACAGAGTTGCGGCCCAAATCAATGGATTTCTACAAGGCACTTCCAACACCACTCAGCAGACTCTAATTCTCAACAACTGGTCATGGCTTTCCCAAGTGCTTCTCGAGGTTGCAACCAAATCATCACATTGCGAAAGTGTATCAGCACAAGCTTCCATTACGCGACTTCTATCGTGGGCTATCATACATGACGACACCGAAATCATAGAGCTTTTGTTAAAAAGAGGCGTAGATATTCATAACCGGGTTGATGAGTTATCCGCGCTAGAACTAGCCTGTTTACCAGAAATCGCCATAAGCAAAGATAATTTTGCTCGCCTTCTCTCCTACGCCCAACCTGATAAGCTCAAAACTAATAACGAGAGAGTTTATGGGCTTAATCTACTTCATCTTACTGCGACTAATCCTTTCGAGGATCGTGGTTCGTGGAAACTGAAACAAATTCTAGACGCTGGTGGAGACTGCAACGCATGCGCATCCTCCCACAATGAGTCAGCCCTTGTATTTCACATCAACTACGGCTCTGTTAAGACTTCTTCAGTCCTCATAGAGTATGGCGCAGATCCCTGGCTTGCGACTTCCGACGGAATTGATGCGGCGCTTGGAGCTACGTTCAGACGCAATTCATCTATTTTAAAGTTGATCGCACAAGTATCGATCGATCGAAATCTAGACCCAATGTGGGAGAGGGCCTGCACAGCCAACGTTAAGGGTGAAATAGTTAGGGGGGCAAGTGCTATTCACCTTGCCGCAGGAAATGACGCCGTAAAGTGCCTTGAATTCTACGTAAATAAGGGCTTAGTTCGTGACCTCGAACCTCTCGACGACGACATGCAAACCCCAATGCATTACGCCGTTCGCTTTGATAGCCTGGAAACAATCGAGTTCCTTCAAAACCATGGCTGCAATGTCAACGTGGTGGCACGTGGTGGCATCACCCCGTTACATCTTGCCGTACAACGCAAACATCCCAGTGCAGTTAAAATGCTGCTAAACATGGGCTCCGAGATGAAAGCTTGTTCCCTTGGGATGACACCATTGGCGTACGCCTACCAAGGGGGCGATGACACTATAGTAAGACTATTAAAAAGCCACCAAGGTCAAGAGGGTCTTTCGGCTGCCCCCGCCCTCCGCAAAGAGACACCGATTCTAATTGACGCATTTTGCGCTGCCGTTAATCGAAACGACATCCGCGCATGTGAGTACCTACACAGTCAAGGCTGTCCAGTCGACTCTGAAGTAACAATACCATGGCGGGTAACTCCCCTCATGATGGCTCTTTGTAAAAGGAGGAAGCCTGAAATGGTTAAGTGGTTAGTTGACAAGGGCGCAACGACGACTGCTGTTTTCCAGGCAACTCCGGAGCCTCCGTATCTCACTGTCTTAGAGGCAGCCATATCTACGCCGATATATAATGGCCTGTTACCCATCCTTCTTACGAGATATTTTGAACAGGGAGGCAATTTACTTCATCTTCCTCGTAGCCCTCTCCATCTTGCAGTACACGAGCGGAATGATGAAGGGCTCCAGGTTTTACTAAGCGAACTTCGCCAGAAATACGATATTTCAGATACAATACAGTAAGCTACTTGAAACTTGATAAGAACATTGCTAAGTATACAAATCTAATAACATTTAGAACCCAATTCGGCCATTCTACGGCGAAATATGACCATAGATTTCTCGAACTGGTCAACCAACCGGACTTGGACAATTATAACCGAACTGCTCTTCACGAAGCAGTTCATCTTGATAGCATCGAGGATGTCCAGCATTTGATAGCCAATGCGGCTAATGCTGACCTTCCCGACGACGATGGGACCACACCTCTTCATATAGCAGCAGCTAACGAATCAGAAAAGATAGTAGAGCTACTGTTAAAAAACGGTGTACGATCAGAACCTACAGATAACTGGGGAAGAACGCCTTTAATGATAGCTTGCAGCTGGGGTTGTTTAGACAACATCAAGATTCTAGTCGTCCACAAAGAACCCAGGATTCACACGAATTCTTTTGGAGAAAACTTGCTATATGCTTTATCGGATAACTGGGGCTGGTTACCGTCCGACGCAACAACGTGGGATTTTCTATGTGACAGAGGCATAGATGCTTGTCAGGTAAACTGCTTTGGACTGGGTGCTATTCATCTGGTACTGGCCAATCCCAAGCAAAATTTGCTGAGACATGTCATGAGGCAGGATCCTACTCTGCAATGGATTGCAAGAGTGGAATGGTCCCTATCACAGTTATGGAGACTCTGGGACGAATCGTGGAGTACGATTGATACAATCACTGACAGTTATCGCCTTATACACCGGTATGCTGGCTCGAAATGTCCCTTGCGAGTATCGACTTCGGTAGCCACTGGGGAAGGGAGCCTATTTCACCTAGCAGCATCTGCAGGATTCGTGAAGTCCCTCGATAATCTTCTCGCAATCGGTGCCGACCTTGAACAGGAATTCAGCCATCACGGGACAGCATTGACGGTATCAGCTGCCAAAGGTCACCTTAACGCTGTTAAGTGCCTCTTCCGAAAGAGGCCGAGGACGATATCTAAACAGAATGAAACGATCGCGAGTGCTATTGCGGTAGCACATGATTACGAGGAGATCGTGCAATGGCTTCTTGTTGTGCGGCATACCGACCAACGCAAGATTGCTTACTACAGATCAGATTCCCAACAAGGGGATGTCCAACTGCGAAACTGGTCTGGAATCCGGAGTTTCCCGGTGGCGTTGAGATGGGATTGGAAGCGACGCAGGGACGAATCCATGATGGAATATGCTCAAAGACGTCGAGAAATCGTGTTGTCACTTCAAGGCACGGTCGCTGAGTGAACGGACTTCACCAGTCATTTCTTGATTCGATAATAACAGGGCTATTGGGTTACATGAAACCGCTATCAGGACACCGCCTGGATAAGGCCACTGGAAGGAAGGGATATGTATATATATGGGACTTGGTAGCCCCCTAGGTTCATAGCTCTTCGTGCAACAACATAGTTGTTTTCGTCATCGCATGGTTGGCTTCGTGACACCGTTGCCCGCTCACATTCGGACCCTTCGATGAACTGAACTGCCCTAATGCCAAGTCATTGCGCTCGTCGATCGGGTTGTACAAGTTTGACCTCGACTTCTTTCTCGAGAACAAAGACTTGAAAGGTCCAGACTGCGACCCAAATCTGCTCTCCGCGCCTGTTGCTGTCTCCCGGCTGCTGCTTCTGGTGGAACGTATCAATTGATCCATTGACCCGATGGCCTGCTGAGTCAAAGAGAACATCGGCTTCGCGGCAGCAGGCGTGGTGAAAACCAAAAAGCCAGCGGCGATTTCGGCATTGCACAGGATTGTCTGTGGTGATAGTAGGTACATATAATCGTCACTCGATACGTATGCAACGCCGAAGGCTATTCGGAGCGCCGCACAAGCACAGGCCCTGTAGCATCGTGCACATGAGCGACCAGAAGCATGGTATGTTGAACTAGATTACAAGAAACTCGTGCGGAGATACGGTAGCATAGAAAGAGATCAACCTACAGAAGGCCTATAACAAAGACGACGGAGCAGCCGATTCTCTTCCTCCGGGACATGTTCAGACGCCAGATAACCCCCTGTGGTAGGATAAGGATAGCGACGTCGAAGACGAGATTGACAAGAGCAGATATCAAAGATAGAATGGTTGAGTATCTGCAAGTACCGCCGAGGATTGTCTTATCCCAATAATACTCCCGTGGGGTGCATGCCGTGCACTCGAGGATAATATTTATGGTATAGTAGATCGCGTTCAATGCCGCGATGATATAGCACGACCAGCAAAATGCCTTACGGGTACCCGTGCCAAAAATGCGAGCCCATTCGAGAAGAATAGCTGACTTCAACGTGATCATGGTGGCGAGATATAGTTGAGTACCGAGGAAGAGATTCTAAAGAACAGCCCAGGTCAGCATAATAGCGGCCCAGCAGCTGATCAAGAGCAAAATAAGCTGACATAGTAGAACCATGATAGATCTTTCAGCCGAAAGTCCCAGCCGTGGACAAAAAATCCCGAGGTGATAGCTATC
The DNA here is from genome assembly GCA_902806565.1 of Hypoxylon rubiginosum. Lineage (NCBI taxonomy): Eukaryota > Fungi > Ascomycota > Sordariomycetes > Xylariales > Hypoxylaceae > Hypoxylon > Hypoxylon rubiginosum. Next base: position 28,152 of record CADCXA010000052.1, read on the forward strand.
CGGAAGACGATGATGCATCCAGCAATGTAAGTGCCCTACAAGAGAAGAAAACATCAGCCTGGCGACTAAAGAAATTCTTTCCCGCGATCCCTACTATTGCGGGTACTATCAATACTGTCGATTGGTTAGATGAAGCTATAAGCGGCCGCTACGGAAATCAGGCTTACAGTCTCCGAGTGATCCGAGTGTTTGTGTATTCTTCATGTAATAAAGTCTCACATAGGCGCGAAACAGGAGGAATATCAATGACATGGCAAGAAAGAATGAGGTGAGTCCAATGACCAGAGCATTGCGGTTTGGCGGATTGTCCAGGTTGGATTCGATGCCATCGGGCGGCGACAGGACTGGGTCATTAGGGTCAAGACGTTCCGCCGTAATCAAGGAAAATTGAATTAAATAATTCACGTCGACGCCTGGAATGTCGGCCTACTTTGCGGGATCACAACAGCCCATAGCCGATGTCGTGTTGTGTAACGCGGTATGTAAGGGGCATCCCTTACCTAGGAGGTAGCTGTTGCCTTGCGTAGGGGTGGAGGCAAGTCTTCAACCAACTTCTGCCCCCGCAAGAACCTGATAAGTACCAGGTAGGTAAGGAAACTCCGTCGTCCTATTTCCTTGTCGGCAGTATTCAGACAATAATTCCCCAGTGCAATTTGTTACACCTCCTTCCGCTATGGCAGAAGCACACGCAGACCCTAACAAGGACGCCCCTTACTATCTTGTCTACTGGCATGTTATCCCAGGCCGTGGCGAGCACATCCGGCTCTGCTTCGCCGAAGCTGGCGTCCCCTACTCCGATACCGCCTTTACCGAGGGTGGCATGGATACCTTGCACGGCCACATCAGCGAGAACAACACCGGCGACGAGGAGAACCCTCCGCCTTTTGCTCCCCCCATCCTTAAGTATGGCGACCTGGTCATTTCACAGACGCCCAACATCCTCATGTATCTAGGTCCTAGACTCGGCATGGCGCAAATGGGGCCAACGACATGTTTAAAATTAATGCTCTTGCCCTGACCGCTTTGGACGGCCTTAGCAATGAGGTGCACAATTGTCACCATCCCATTGCCATCGACCTGCATTACGAAGATCAGAAGGAAGAATGCCTACGCCGAGTGAAAGATTGGGTGAAGCATCGTCTTCCCAAGTATCTCGGCTACTTCGAACGTGTCCTCGCTGGTAAGGCGAGTGGTGAGGGACCGTGGCTATACGGTGGCGTTCTCACGTGGGCCGACTTGGTCTTCTTCCAGGCAACCTAGGCCCCAGTGTCTTTACTGCCCCCTCTACTCATCATTGATTACGCTGCTAACAGCAGACGCTTCGCAGACGCTCGATGGCACTACCTACTTCTTTCGCAAAGCTGTTGCGGCTGCAAGGAAGTCCGGCAAGTACGACCGCGTCTTCCAGCACTACGAGGCAGTCAAGGCGCGGCCGCGCATTGCTGAGTACCTCGCTAGTGATCGTCGTCAGAAATACTCCAACTATTGCGTCTATCGCTACTATGAGAAGTTGGATGTAGAGCCTGAAGAATAAGAATACTAAAATCGTATTGGTCTTTTGCACAGGTGTTTGTTGATATTAAAATTTTCTGGAAAGCGAGAATCAGCACAGTCGCCTCACTAAGATTTCAAATAAGGATTTATATAAATTTCGTTGTTTGTTATTTTTTAAATTAGCCTCAGCCGACTAACTTGAACATAACTGTATAGATAGGAAATAAACCTTGCGAGATCTGGTCTACTATGTCCGGAAGTAGATTCTCCCCGGACACCCCCCATTCGGTTTCGCAGCACCGAGCAAGCTCGGCCAGACTCGATGCCCCTCGACGTGGATCGGGCGGACGGTGCCGTCGCGGACGCCCCTGCCGTACTCGGTGTCCTCGCCGAGCTCCTGGGCGGCGCTCTCGACGGCCGGGTAGCGGGCGTCGGGGCCTTCGCCGGGGTACTCGAGGACGAAGTCGAACTCGCGCGCGGTGAGAGCGAGGATGATCTTGCCCTCGAGCATCGCGAGCTCCTGGCCGATGCAGTTGCGCGGGCCCTTCTCGAAGGGCCGGAACGCGTCCCGGCCGGCCTCGGTGAAGAGCTCGGCGTCGGGGAAGGGCGTCTGCGACGGGAGGAAGCGCTCGGGGATGAACTCGAGCGGGCGCGGGAAGAAACGCGTGTTGCGGTGTATCATGTGCGACACGGACCAGGGGTGGGAGTCAGGGAGCATGGGGATCTTGGCCTCGGTCTGGGAGTCGATCAGGAAGCCGTTGGGGACGGCACAGCGGAGGGTACTGGCTGGTGGGAAGATGCGCAGTGTCTCACGGAGAACCGCCGTGGTGTACTCTAGCTTGTTCACAATGTAAGGGTCCTCCTTAATCTTGGCAGCTGTGTCCGCAAGCTTTCCAGGAAGGAAAGTATCCAACTCTGCCTTGAGCTTAGCGTAAGCTTCGGGGTATCTGTGAAGGAGATAATTGGCCCAGCAGAGAGTCGACGAAGTAGTGTCGTGCCCAGCAAATATGAATGTCTTCACCGAGTCCACAATATCGGCTCTCAGCGCCTCTGGAAGGTCTTGCGAGGTAGTGATTCGAACTTCGGAGCCGCCCTTTGCCATGGAAGCCTCCTTCTCGTAGGCGCTCAATGCTAGGTCGACTACAGAGCGCTTCTTGGCAACTTTTCCGCCTCTTTCCTCTTCGTCGGCGATTTCTTTCGCCCGGCGGTAGATCTTCTGGTCAAGCTCCTTGGAAATCTCACGATTTAGCTTTCTCTCGTTGAGGAAGAGTTTGAGCGGACGGAGAAGATCCACGGCCTGCCAAGGAAATACGGCATCGGATGGGGGCATGAATCTGACTCGCTCACGGAATAATCTGCTGATGGGATGAGGCTTTCGAAGGGCTGACATATCGGTATCAAGCACTACCCGACCAATAATATCGATAGTCAGTTTCGTCAGATAATTTTCCAATTCGAACAGCTCCCCCGTTTCCGCCTTTGTTCGAATCAATTCACAGTAGGCCAAGCTCGCATCGACGATCACGTCAGCCAGACCCATAATGTTGGTCGACGAGAATCCGGGATTGAAAATAGACCTGACGGATTTCCAGCGTGCGCCCTCAAGTGTTACCATGTTATTCTTCCCCAGTAGCCTCTCCACAAAACCCGCCATCAGGGGGCTTTTAGGGAGAGACACGCCAGTCGTGACATACTGCGAAGCCGCCACGGGATCGGCAATATATAGGAACAGGGACCCGAATGGACGCCTTCACCCAAAGCCAAGAAAGTTAGACGGTTTGCGTAGGTAGGTACGTTACTTTGGGAGGGTCAACACTTACCAGTCGACGTAGAATATCTCTGGCAGATTATACTTGGTTCGTATATAATCGGGCCATACGTGAGCATGAATGCCCTTTGGGTAGAGCTTAGTAACTTCCGCGGCAATATGTAGATGGCCGAGAAGTTTGTTCTTCATTGGAGGTTGAGGCTGTTTTTCGATTCAAGACTCCCGTGTTAGCGCCTCTCCACATATCGGCGAGTTCGGGTCAGAAAGAGAAACACGTCCGGAACTCTTCAATCTCAGGAAGTAAGAAAGTATGGGTGCTCACCAAGCCATCTAACTGTCTTCTTTTCCTCACAAGGTCATCAATGAAATACGCGACGACAGCTACTAATAGCGCGACAATTCCTGCAATAGCTTTCCACATGATGTTGCATAGAAGTCAAGCCCAGAGATTGAACTGAGATAATGAATATTAGGAATGACCCTGCCGAGTATCTACCGTAGCGGCGGATCCCTATTACAGGAAACCGTTGTGCGCAGCTTATTTAAGTTGCCCCACTATGTATATTAGTTGCCTTAAGATGTAAATTAATTACCCCGCCACGTATAATGGTTGCTTAATTATAATTAATGGTTACCTGGTTTTATAATAGTTGCTTATTTATTAAAACATATTATTTTAAGTATAAAACCCTACGGTTATTAAAAAGATATTAATTATTTAATATAAATAATAATTACTTTTTAAATAACTGTTTAAAATCCTCGTTTAATAAGTTATTTATAAAATAATTACTTAATAAATATCTTATTTATTAAAAATATAATTTAATATTTTATAAAACCTTATATTATTAATATTATTAATATTATTAAATATTAATAATATATTAATTTTTTTTATACCCCCCCCCCCCCCCCTTTTTTTATAACTTGTTTTAAATTATTATAATAAGTTAAAATAAATCCCTTATTAAAAATATTAATAACATCTTAATATTATTATTAAATAATCGTATATAAATATATATATTATATTTTATTTTTAAATAAACTTTTTAAAAAATTTATAAAATAATATATATTAATTTATCCGTTATTAAAAAGGTATATAAAAAACCTTTTAATTATTAAAAAACTTTATTTTAGTTTATTTATTATTAAAACACCTTTAAAAAAGTTATTAAATAAAATAAAAATAAAATTAAAATTATATTAAATTTAAATATATTAATAAAAAATCTATAATTATTTTTTAACATGTTATAAAATATTAATAATATAATTTTAAAAAAAACCTTAATTATAATTATTAAATATACTTACTTTAATAATAAACCTAAATATAATAATAATTATTTATATAATTTAAATATTAAATTTATATAATAAAAATATTATAAATATATTATTTTTATTAAAAATATATTAATAAAGTTTCCTTATAAAAAATACTTTAATATTTTATAAAAAAACAAATATATTATATTTAATAATTAATATTAAACTTATATAAATTTAAAGTGGAAAATTTAGTTTTATATAAATAATATAATAAATTATTTAAAATATAAATTTATTATAAAATAATATAATAATTTACTTTTTTAATATTATTTTATTAAAACCTATAAATAAAACTATTACGTTTAATCTAAAAATAATAACCTTTTTATAAAATATAAATTTAAAAAAAATATTATATCTTATATCTAAAAAATATTCTATAAAACATTAAATAATACCTTTTAAATTAATATTTTAACGTTTTTTATAACAAATAAAAAGCATTTTAATTTAAACTTCTAGCCATTTAAATTAAATATAATAAAAATAATTATATTCCCGTTTAAAAATTAAGATATAAACCTTTTTAAAAACATTGTTTAGTTATTAAGAAATCACTTTTTTACTTATTTTTTCTTATAAGGTATAACGTTAAAAAAATTTAAAGCGGTATTATTTACAAGCTAATAAAAGTTAAAATTAAGAAATTTAAATAACAAATTAATAACACTTTTAGATTTATATAAAAAAATTATTATAAATAATAGCAACTAAGTTATAACTTTATATTTTAAAATAAATAAAAAATTAAAAAAAAAACTTAATAAAAAATAAAATAAAAATATAAGTTAAAAAAAGAATATATAATTTACTTAGGTGGTAGAATTTAATTATAAACCTATCCTTATATTTTAAAACTTTAAACTAAATTACAAAGTTTTTAAAAATAAATATAATAAATAAATAATTAAAATTAATATTAATTTAAATAATTAATTTATATATAACTTATATTAAAATATATCTAGTTATATTAATTAATTTATCGTATTTATTTATTATAAAATAATTATCTAATGTTTAAATATAATAAAACTTATTATAATATATTATTTATAAATATTATCCAACTTTATATTAATCGTTATTATTTTTTAAAACAAGTAAAACTATATATAGTTTAATTAAAATTAATATTTATTTTATATATTTTTTTTTATTTAATACCAGATAATTTTTTACTTATAATAAAATTAACAGTTATATTATTAAATAATATATTATTTAATATTAAAATATCTTAATTATTTTATACTTATAATATAAGTTTTTTACTTAATAGCTTTTTATTTATAATCTTTAAAATTATTTTTTTTTTTATTTATAACTTATTAAAAATTAACTTTCATGTTATAAGCTTTTTATATTATAATATTAAAATATTTAACCTTAATATAACTATATTAAAATTTAAAAAAGATATTAAAATATCATTATTTATCGCGTTAAAATCTACTAATAATTTTAATATAAAATTAATTAAACTAATAATATTATTTAACTAATATTATTATATTAATTTAATTAAAATAGATTAGATTTTTATTTATAATATACCAGGTATTAATAAACTAAAATTAATTTATAACTTATTAAAACTATAATAAATACCATTTAATATATATATAACTAGTTATATAAATATATTTTATTATTATTATTTATAGTTAAATATTAACGTATAATTAAATATTATATTAGGTTTATTAATATAAATACTTTCTAGTTTTATTTATTATATATTAAGTGTGTTAATTATATTATTATTATTAGTATTATTTTATTATATTTTTAATAAACTAAGCGGCGAAAATAAAATATTAAAAATTATTTATTTTATAATAAACTTTAACGTTATAAAAGTAATTATATTAAATTTTTAAAATATTTTCTTTTATAGTTTAAGCTTAATAATTTATAAAAAAATGTTATTAAGTTTTATTTTTTTAAGTTTATTTATAAAACACATTTTATAAAACAAGCGGTTAATTTTTTTACGTTTAATATTATTTTATTTTTATTTAGTTAAAGCTTTTTTAACTTATATATATCCAGATTTTTTATTTAAAATAACCTTAAATTTAATAAATAAAATTAAGAATAAATTAAAATTTATAAATTAATTATAAAAATATTAGTATATAAATAATTTTCAGTTTTTAAATATAGTATTAATGTTAAAAACCTTTAAATAGTTTTTTAAGATATATTTTACGATATTACTATTAAATTAACTAATAAGGAATATTTTAATTTTATTATTTATATTTTAAATATTTATTTTTTCTAGGAACTTTTTTATAAAACTTTTAATATAAATTTATAATAATAATTAATATATAACGTTAAATTTAAAATAATAACAACGTATATATAACTTTTTATAAAAATAGTTATACTTTAAATTATTAATTATTTTAATAACATATTTTTATAGTTTATAAAATACGATAATAAAATAGTTTAATATAAAAATTATTATTTTAATAATCTATATAACGAACCTATAAATACTAAATATAATAAATTATTTTATTATTTTTATTTATATTAACAATTTTATTTTATAAAATGTAATATTATTTATTATAACTTACTTAAAAAAATATAATAAATAGTTAAATTTATTATTATTATTTTTATTCGTGTTATTTTTTAATATAACATATATATAATTCTTATAAAATATAACGTAAAATATATATAAATATAAAAATTTAATAAATGTTTTTATTATTTATTTAAATATATGTTTTTTTAACTGTTTATATTTATTTAAAGTTAAAGTTTTATTGTTTTTAATATTATTTTAGCGGTTATTATTCTTTAAAATTAACAAAATATTAAGTATCTAATTTATATTATTTTAATAAACAAACATAAAACTATTATAATTATAACTTTTAATTTAATAAATATAAAATTAGTTTAATATTTAGTAATTAAAAAATTTAATATAATTTATTAGTATATAATTTTAATTATATTATAACGTTAGTTAAATTTAAGTATAAACGGTTTTTTTATATTACTTATTTTAATTATAACAAGTTATAATAAAAGTATATTATATAAAATAATTATATATACAAGTTTAAATTATAAAAAAATAAAATATAAAAATAAGAAAATTTAACAATTATTTATATTTTATAAATTAGTTTAAAATATTAAAGTAACTATTTTTATAAGTATCTTAAGATATATTTTATAAATTAATATATTTTAAAAATAAAACTTATATAAAAAATAATATAGTTTTTTAATAAAATAAAATATATTTAAATTAAAAGTATTTAAAACTTTTAATTAATATTAATAAAATTTATATATTTAATATAATTAGTATAAGTTAAATAAATATATATTATTTAATATATATAACTATTAATTTAATTTATTTTTTATTTATATTTAATATTTATTAATTTAATTATCGATATATATAATATATATACGTTATTAATATTTATATAATAAAATTTTAAGTTAATATTATTAATTAATATATACATTATATTAAATTATTAATATAAATATTAACATATTAAAATACACTTTAAATTATAACGTATTGTTATTAATTAATACATAGAAACATTATTTTTTAATAAAAAAATTAAAGAAATTAAAAATTAAAATAACCTAACGTTAATATTACCTTATAATAATCTTTTATTTAATAACTTAATATTTAATTATTATTTATTTAACAACTTAATTTTAAATAATAATAACTTTGTTATAAATAATAATATATTTCGCGATAAAAACAACGAAATAATAAAAAGCGTGGAATTAAAAAATAAATATATTTAAAATTTAAATAATAAAATATAAAAAACTAATAATAATAATTAAATGTTTAAATTTAATACATTATTTTATAAATCTAATAATAAATTATTTATCCAATTTAAACATTATAAAGTTTTTAAAAATTAATATAATTTAATATAATATTAATATTTATAAATATAAATAATATTCATAACAATAAAAAGATAAAATTAAATAAAAAAATTAAATTATTTAATACTATTAATATAATTAACGTTATTAACTATAATAAAACTATTAAATTTAATATTAATATACTTAAATTCTTACCGTTTAAATTAATTAAAAATAAAAACAACTAAACTAACTTTTTTATAACCATTAAAAATTTATTATTATTATATTATTTAAACATTTATATTATTAATATCTTTAAACTAATCTTATATAAATATAATAAAAAAATAAAAATTACCAATTTTAAAATAACCTTTATAACTTATATAAATTTACATAAAATTAATAAAATATAATAAATGTTATTATATAAAATATTATATTTAATATATAATATTAATAATAATATTTATTTTAATATTACTAGATTATTAAAATAAATATTAATACTTATTAAACAATTTTATAATAAAATACCATTAATTAATATATATAAAATAAATATCCTTTTTAAAATAAAAAAGTTATTAATTAAAGTTTATACCCACTATATTAATTTAATAAAGAAATTAAAATAATAAATAAATAATTAATAAAATAAAAACATATATAAACGGAAAAAAATATTTATTAAAAAAAAAAATAAAATATAAATAAAATATAAACGTAATAATATAATATATATAAAATATTAAAAATTATTATCCAACAAAAAAAATAATACCTTTATAAAATAAATATAAATTATAATAATAAAACTAACATTTTTTAATTTTATAAAAATGTTTAAAAACCTTATAATATTAAATATATATAAAAAAAACATATATTATAATTTAAAACTTTTTATTAAAAAACCATTAAAGTTTTATTATTTTTAAGTATAAATAAATTTAATTTAAGTATCTGGTAAAATATATTTATATTTTTTTAATATTAATATTTTTATGTTTCTAGGCGATTTTATATATTACCGATACTATAATTAAAATTATTTTTATTATAATATAAATAATAAAAATAAAAACATTATATATTTTTATATTAAATATATTATAAAATTTAATTTACTTAATAAATTAAATACTCTTATAAATAATAAAAATTTATTTATAAATAAAAACAAGATAATTTTACAAGTTAAACCCGTTATTTTAATATAAAATAAAACCAAATATTTAAAAGTATTAAAAGATTTAAAAATTAATTTAAAAACGAATAAACTTATTTTAAATATAAATATTATTAATATTCTTAAAAGTAATTTATTCTTTTTTTTTACAGTATTTAAAAATTATTTATACGGTAAATACTATATAAATCCTAGCCTTAAAAACCTAAAAATTCTTTGTAATAATAGCTATTTAAAACCAAAGATACTATATAAAAAGTATAATTAAAATAATCTTTTAAAAAAAACAACAAATATTACTTAATTTAATATATAATAAAAACTAAATATAATATAAAAAAAAATAATAAAATATACGCTAAATATAAAAAAGTTTTATTATATTATATATATCTTATATATAAAAAACTAAAAATAAATTATTATAATTATAAATATTTTAAAAAAATATAAAATTAAAAGAGCTTAAATATTATCCCAGTTATTTTTATACCTATAAAAATATTTATTAATAGATTTAATATATTTTTTAATTTATATTAATTACTTTTAAATTATTATATTACTTTATATACACTAAATATTAAAAATTATTTTTAACTTAAAAATATTATATTATTAATATTTAATTCTTATAACATTAAGTTTAAAAATATTATAAATAATTTTAACATACTAAAAAAATTAAATAAAAATATATATATAAAAATAAATAAAAAGGAAATATTACTTTATATATAAATTATAATATTTATTAGTAACATATTTTAATAAACTAAAAATTCCAGTTTTAAAAAGCCTTTATAAATATAAATATTATTATTTTTATTATATTAACGGTGGCTAGAAAATATTTATAAACCTAAAAATATAAAATATTAATTTATTTAACACCAAAAAAAATAATAAATTTCATTATTAAATTAAATAAATATAATATATAATAAAAAGCTTTTTAAACGTTAAAAAGGAAACATATAAAACCTAATAAAATATAACTAACTTATATTTAACTTTTAAAATTATTACTTTAACACTTAATATAATATTAACTAAATTATTTAACTTATATTATTCTAAATATATAAATCTATTTAAATTAAAATATATATTATTTTATAATATAACTTTTATATTTAAAATAATTAATAATTATATAATACAGTTTAAAATATTTTAATTCCCTTTAAACACACGCCGATTTTAATCTTTAAAACATTATTTTAAAAGTTATAAAATGTTTTTATATATAATTTAAAGATTATTTATTTTAATATTTTTTTAACAGTAATTAAAATATAAACATTTTAATAAACGCTTTATAAAAATTACTAGTATTATATATAAAAATATTAATAATTTAATTAAAACTATAATTATAATATTTATTAAAATAACTTAATATATAAATATTTTTATTAAAAACAATACTAATAAAAAAAATTATAATAATATATTATTAATTATAAAAAATTACTAAGTTATATTTAATTTATTATATTATTATATATTATTAATAGTTAATTTTTATATTAATATATAACTAATATTTTAAACTAAGAATATTATAAATATAAATATATTATTTATAGTTATTACTTTTAGTAATACTAATAATAATAATATAATAAAACTAATAAAAACTTTTAATATTAAATAATATAAAAATATAACGTAACTAAATATATATATCGTAACACATTTTTATAATTTTATAGTTAAATATATTATAATAATAAATTTTAATTATTTAATAAAAAAAAACTTATATTAATAAATATTAATAAATAATACTTTACTTATAACATTAAAATCATATATTAAAATAAATAAGCTTTAATATATAATATTTATATTAAAAAAAAAAATAAAAGCTTAATTTTAATATAAATAATTACAATTTTATTTTAATAACCAAACTTATTAATAATAATTTTATTAGGTTTTTTAAATATTATATATATAAAACTAATTATTTTAATATTAAGAAAATACTACTTTTAAAATATAATATTTAACTAATAATTTAAATAACATTTTAAAATATATTTAAATATAATAACCTTACTATAATAAACTAAATATAAAGGTTTTATAAAAAGTATTTTTACTTATTTAATTACATATTTATATAAACTAATAAAAATAAACTAAAAACACTATAAAATTAAATTAAATATATATAAAATATATTATTATTAACTAATAACTTACATTTAAATCTATATGTAATTAACTATATTTTTATTAAAAAGATTATTAAGGTATATTATATTATATAAAAAAATAACCCATTTTTAATTAAGGCCGGTAAAATATTAACCCAATTCCTAGATTTTTTAAAAATAATATATATTAATAATTATAATAAAAATATAACTTATTATAATTTAAATATAATAATTAAATAATCTTAGAAATTTATATTTAATTTTACTAAGTATATATATTAATTTTATTATTATTATTATCTTATTATTAATATTTATACTTTAAAGTATATTATAAATTATATTATTAATATTAATATAATATAACTTTATATAATATTAACATATATACACTTAATAAATATAACTTAAAATACTTTATTTTTAATTAAAATAATTACGTAAAAATATATAAAAACGATTTTATTTATATTAATTATATATTTATTTTTAAAATATAAAATATAAAGTATATTTTCGTTATTATAACCTTATTATTTAATATATATAAAAAAAGATAATATCCTTTTTTTTAAAATATTAAAAAAAATAACTAAAAATCTTATTATTATTAAAATTATAATAATTAATATAATTAAACCTTATATTATCCGCTTAAAAAATAATTATATTTATATAAATTAAATATTTAAATAAATATAATAAATATAAGTAATTATAATTTTATTAATTATTAAATAATTAATATTATATTAATAAAATATTAATATTAATATAAATATTATTTTTTATATTATAGTAAAATATTACCTTCTATATTATATTATTTATAAGATATTAATTATTAAGTTTATTATATAAATTTAAAAAATAATTAATAATTATAATCGAGTATATTAGTTAATATAAATTTATATTATTAAAAATTTAATATATAGTTAAAGCTAATTATAAATTAATAAAATAAAAAATATTAATATTATTAAATTATATAATTATATTATAAATACTTGTTACTATATATATTAATTAATACTAATAAATATATTTTAAAGAAAAAATATTACTATTATAAATAATTAAATATAATTAAATTAAATAAAATAGTTATAAAAACCTTTTAAATTTTAACAAATTTATATTATTTTTATTATAAGATATTAATTTATTAATAATAAATTATTTAAACATCTAAATTAAACATATATTAAAAACCAAATAAAATATATATTAAATTATATAATATATTTTATTATAAAAACTAATAAAATTAATATTATAAAATAATAACATTATAAAGTTCGTGAAAAATTACTTAAAATATTCTAATATTATTACTAGGAATTTTTCTAAATATTTTAATAATATATCTAAAAAATTATAAATAATAATTATTATTATATAAATAACTAATTATATAATATAATAAAAACTTATATAATATAAATAATTAAAACTATAATATAAAAAAACTTAATATAATATAAATAATAAATAATATAACTTAAAAATTTAATATAACTTATATATAATTTAAATAATTATAAATATAAATAATTATTTAAATATAAATAACCATTTAAATATAAACAATTATTTAAATATTAATAACCATTTAAATATAAATAACTATTTAATATAAATAACTAAAATATATTAAATAAATAAATAACTATAATATAAAATAACTATAATATTAAATAATTAATATAATAACTAAATAAATAACGTAAAATATATAAGTAACTATTTTATTTAAATAACTATTTTATTTAAATAACCATTTTATTTAAATAACCAATATTATATATAGTAAATTAACCTGGTAAAAATTCTGGAATAAACAACCATTTTAAGCGCAGGGTAAATATTACTTACACACAACCATTTCCTAAAAACGCAACGGTTATTAAATCTGAAACTATTATACGCAGATATATTGGTTGTAAAAAACCCCCCACCCCCGCTACGGTACCCAGAGCAACTATACGGAACAAATTGCGAGGCACCTATGATCGGAATCCGCTCACTGAGGATTATTAAGGATTCCTCAATTGATATATTTGAGGGAGACGTAAGATAATAACACAGGACGTTCTGGACGTTACGGGTGTCACTAGAACAATAGCAGGGGATAGCTTCTAGCGCCTAAACTCCGCCCCACGCTTGGGTCGGCTGGTTGCTATATTTAACACCGAAGTCAGGGGTAAGCGAGCCAGCACTCGGCATCTCCACATCACGGACGTATCAGATGAGGGCATTTGGTAATTTCACAACTAGACCCTGATTTCCTGATTATTAAGCCACTTATAGCATCAACCAATTTAAGATGAGCGGAAAGGTAGGAAGAATAACGTTCTTACATGAGCATCCCATTTTCATTTTCCCTCTCAAATCTGAAAATACGAATCACTCATCTCGGCTACCTACATACCTCCTACCTAATATGTTCATTACCCGGCAAGTTGGCGACACAAGAATTCTTCCATTTCCTGTGTTACCAAGCACCTTGACAGGAGGCGGTAAACTATGACCTCTTTGAAGAGCTCGTAACGCTTTTACTCTGGCCAGCCTTTACAGCACCTCTAGCGTATCGAACTTATTACCTAACCGCGCAATGTCTCCAAGGCGATGTAGTTCAATTTGACTCTGCTTGCATACAACTTAAGTGGAGCCGAATATACACCGGCGTGAGTTTGGTTGATCTGCTGGTAGCCGTAGTACCAGGGATCCGGTCCCATTAGCCCCGTCCTCGTGGTATAAGGGTTAGAGATGTCGGATGAGCGCCGAGACAAGAATATAAAGGTCCCGTAGTAGAACGTTGCTCTTTTCGCATTGCTTGGTTTCTTGATATTTCGACTTCAACGCCCTCAAATTGCGCAGTTCAAGTGGTTTCCATTCCATATCCAACAGTTTCAATTCATCTCATACCATTTGAGAAGTCATATTTGTGTGTTTAACTCAGACCTTGTCCACGTCTCGCTATTCTCACATTTCAGATGCTCTTAATGTGACATAGCACTTTTGACAAAATAAAAGCTGCTTCTTCCCAGTACCTTAGTCCCCTTCTCGTTACAGCATGATGTCGTAGGGGCTTGGAGCTAGGCCAATAAGGTGGCACACATAGAGGTGCGTTTCCCAACTGGGAATGGTGACGTCATGACTTATAGTCCTACGTGAAATTTGGCGAAGACCACCGTCACAAATGACCCGGATCGCGATTGTAAAATACTACATGAACAAATCCGAATTCTTTGTCTGCTAGTCCTAGAATGTCTGGCATGATCTGGTTTCAATGTCGCTGACGTAGTTCATTGCCGTGTGGCGGTCCCTTGGTCAAGATCGAGTATTAAAACTTGCTTGTCCCCCGCCTTATCTCATACCATGTTCAAGCCACAAGCACCTTCAATATCACCTAAAATATACAGCTACCTGAGATTTCTATCTTTGAGATAAGACATATTTAGATCAAGAATACTTAAAAATTACACTACTCAACGTCACCATGGGCATTGCAGCAGGAGTTGGTCACTTTTTCCAGTCGATCATTGAGGTGATCCAGGGACTCCTAGGGGCCGTCGTCAACTTCTTCCAATGGATTCTCAACTCGATCATCGGGCTATTCCAGGGTTTCGTCCACTTCGTTGAGGGCACGCTCGGTTTCGCAATCCGTAAGATTAACTTCACTTTATCATATCTTCGGCCAGCCATACTGACTCAAAGCAGACAACTTCTTCATTCTGGGAACGGTGGCTGCGGCTGTGTTTGGATACTTGCTGTACAGTCAGAGGCAAGGTACAACGCCAGTCAGCAGAACGATCAAGAACAAATAGATTATTACGTTCAGCATCGTGCATGGACATGCGACTTTCCATCCCTGTGCGAGAAAGTGTGCAAGGATATGAGTAATCGGCCTGGGAATAGGTCTGGGGAGACGAATAGGAAATGGACGTCCTTTTGAATAGAGATACTTCAGCGTTTATCATGGTGGCTGTTTAGAAACTTAGTATAGCTCTTTATCACTTTGTATGTTAAACTTGACCCATATATCAATGGGTAAAGTCATGGTGTAATATCCAGTCTTAGCTCTGTACCAACTATTGCCATTTACTATAAACTCGATATTCGGCCAAGAAAGATAGCAAAGTGTCCGGTCCAGCAGCAGAAGATTCGATTTAATTTATAAGAAATGACTGTAGACTCTGGGATACCAAACCAAGGAACACCAATCGCGTCCTACCCCTACATTTTAGCAACCTAGTACTTATGAAGTTGATTTTATGATCTTCGCCCCGTGTTCCGCGACACCGTAAACAGTTGCCTGGGGACTCGCGCGAGGAGTAATCGGGATGATGCTCGCGTCGCAGACCCGCAGGTTCTCGCAGCCGTAGACCCGCAGCTGCGGATCGACAACGCCCCCGATCTCCCGCGGCATCATGGAGCAGGTGCCGGTGTAATGGTGGGCGCAGACAGCAGACTTGCGCACGTATTCTTTCGCGTTTTCCAGGTTCGAGAGGGTGCCAGGCGGAGGACTGCCCGGATTACGCGTGTCGTTGGGTACGAGGTGGCTGGCGAACGGCTCCGTGGTCATGATCTTCTCCACTTGCTGTACGTGACGAGCGAGGATCTCCAGGTCGAGAGGGTTGGAGAGGCAGTTGAGATCCAAGGCAAGATCCGGCGACGACGAGGAAGCCGCTCTAACATGCACAGACCCGCGTGAGAGGGGGCTTGCTAGAAGAATAGCGACGGAGAAGTAGCCCTCGCTGCCGGGTGGAATAACAGCTCGATTTCCGTCGGGGGCGAACACTCCAAACCCGGCAATGGTCATGTACTGAGCGGATGCCTCCTTTTGAGAACTGACGATAGAGTGGACGAAGGATCTGTGTGCTTTCGCGAAAGCATCCGTAGCCTTCCCCAGATCAGCGGTCTCGTAACTTGTATCTTGCAGGACATGATCAAGGCCGGCAGCCACTGTATCAGAAAGCGGTAACTGGGCAGTAATATCAATCGCACTCCTTGAAAATGGCCCAGAACCATTTTTGGTATAGGACTCCATTGCGGCCGCAACAGTCTCGGGATCCTGTCGGATCAGTTTATCTATCGTCTCGAAGCCTTCTTCCTGGAGCACCTCGAAAGTCATGCCAACTAATGGATGGTTCTGCAAATTCTCGCCGACGTGCGCGTTATCGACAACTACATCAATGCCAAGAGATTTCAGGAGTCCCGCATCACCTACGCCGGAGAGCTCAAGGATCTTGGGTGAATTGATAGCACCGGCGCTAAGGATGACCTCTTTCCGAGCATCCACACTGCCCGTCTTGCCATCTTTGGTGTACTGTACACCTGTTGCGACTGGCTTTCCTTCCCCGCCCCGCTTGTCGAAAAGGACTTTATCCACCAGGGTTTGCGTCCAGATAGTAAGATTCTCGCGAGCCTCCGCGGCCGAAAGGTAAGCCGAGCCTGCAAAGCTCTTTTGGTGGGTGGCAGGGTCGATGCTCTCCGGGGTTCCCAAGGCACCGAGGAACTGGCCAGAGAAAGGATCCATAGAGGTTGGATATCCAAGCTTCGAGATGGCATCTCTCCAAAGCTGCGGCCACTTGGTGTTCTCCTCTGCGATGCTTAACTGCAAGGGACCAGAACCCTTAGTTGCCCAGGGAGACTGTTTCAGGGTGTATGAAGACTCGAGGGACTTGGAGAAGCTCGACCAGTCCCAGCCCGGATTCCCGAGTCCTGCCCATGCGTCAACGTTGGCCTTCGACGTTGGCGTGAAGGTATGAGAATTGATAGCACTAGATCCCCCAAGCGTGCGTCCTGCAGACTGTGCGAGTTGACGGCCGTGGAGCGATTTCTTTCGAGATACAGCTCATTAGTAATTGGTAATAAGGAGTAACAATGGAACAGAAGACGCACCTGGGGTGTGGTTTGTAGGCACCAGTCCGCAGAGGTGCCAACTAAGGTAGATGACAAAGCGGGTATCTTCACTCTAGGATCTGCCGTGAGATCCTCGCCAGCCTCAATCACCAGCACTTGAGCGCTAGGGTCTTCAGACAGCCGCGTAGCTAATACGAGGCCGACAAGACCGCCTCCGACAATGATGAAGTCAAAAGCCTTGGACTCCATTTTGAATATTTGGACCTTTTTTTGTCCTAGATGCGAGGGTATGCAATGCTGATTAGGAGCGGCTGGAATCTGAAGTAGTTGTATCTAACAAATAGAGCTTGTTAAATGGACAGCAATGCTGAGCAGCAATAACAGTTGGCTGAGAAAACGATGTCTGTTTTAAGGACTGGGAATAAGCTGAGTCGTCTTTTAGTGGAAGTGTCAATTATCACGACGCGAATGAGGGGCACAGAAACAACGAGATCGTTACACAAGGCTATCTAGGGATAGATACGTGTCATGTGGCCCTTATCTAGACCAATAGGCCAATTCCGCGCCCAGAGCTGAAAGGTTAGAACTCCAACGTTAACATATGAACCAGAAGTTTTCCGCAGTTGGTGTTGGTACAGTTCCTAGGTATGCTTACGATCCACTCCGAAGTCCGAAGGAAGCCGGAGTGAGATTTTGAATCCCTCCGAATGGCAGGGATATTTGTCACGTTTGTCACGGGATATAGGCCGGTTATACGATTGTTACACCGCGCCGCAACGCGGGGCCGCATTTTCTCGGTCCCAAATTGGTCAACTGGTGAAATGATATCGATAACAGTCTGGATTCCATCATTCTACTTGGAAATGTTACAAGTGACAAAAATATCAAGACTCCATTGCCGCTATCTCTCCACAGCATCCAGAACTTAGTGCAACAGGCAAGGCCGTCATCATCACTGGAGCTATATGCTTCCCCTACCCCTTTCCCATTAGTATTCACTCTAACCTCATAGTATCGGTCCAAACGCAGCGATAATTGTCCTTGGCCGTAACAAAGGTGGCTTTAGAGGAGACTGCAAAGTTATTTCCGCCACTGTTTCGACGTTGAATTTCGTGGTAGACATCACCCGGGAAAAGAGCCTTGCAGAAGCCGCATCCACGATTAGTACTTGAGACATCTTGACACTCTCTGCTGGTTTTATATCTACTTCGTCGCCCGCCACTTCGGCGGATACCTAGGGATGACAGTAGAGCTTCGAGGTCAGAGTCCATCTTTCCGTCCGTTTAAAACTGACCTCCTAAAGGAACCTTCCCGAGCACGAAGGCATTCCCACCTACCGCGAATAACACTCACGATATCATCCTGGCCGTGACCACTGGGGTGGCGGCTGCTCTAACCACTATGCTGCCGGGCCTGTCTGCTTACATGACGTCAAAGCTCGCTCAAACGAAGAGAATCGAGTTTGTCTCACCGGAGAACCCTAGCATATTTGCTGCTACTGTGCACCCTAGTATGGTCGTGACAGACATGTTCAACAAGAGCGGCGGGAAGGAGGAAGCCTTAGCCATGGATAAAAGTAAGTCGCATTCCGTCTTCTATATTCAAACTCGTCGTATAAGTAGTCTGGCTACTAGCCCACTTTTTGGTTTGGATGTCTAGCCCGGAAGCTGAATTTCTGAATGACCAATTGGGACGTGAAGCAGCTGAAGGCTAGCGCTCAAGTTATCCAATCGGGGGTGCAGATGACTACCTAATCAATGATTGGCCATACTCGAGTGTGTAATAATGTATATGGTAGGAGATAATAGGGACTGGAAACTCCGTTTTCATATGTAAGAGCTAAAATATGCATAAGAGATCAGAGAGGGTCGATTCTCTCTAAGAAATATTAAAAATATTAAGAGTATTGAACTTTTGTATTGGGAGTCGATGAGAGGTAAAAATTCGCTTATTTCATCGTGGCGTGATGTTATACCTATCTATCCCAGGGTAGTATTCAGGGGCATGTGACTTTCTTGGCATCCCATTGCAGTCATTGAACGCGAGCTGAGCCCTCGAGCCCGTGCTGACGAGGGTGAAGTCCTCGGTGGCCTCCGTCCTAAAATTTTTGGTAATGAATTGATTTTTAAAAAGTCTTCCCTCTGCTCACAGGGTTTCAGCGGTTTCAACGGCAGTATTCCTTAAGCCTTCATCACGATGGAGTCTAAAGCAGACTCAGGGGGGCTACGAAGCGCCACGCGACAGCTGACGCCCGAGAATGGCCAAGCGAATGCATCTACGACGAAGGATGACCCTGTTTTACGGTATCGCAAAACACCAATCTTCTTGCTGATTATATACTTGCCGACCTTGATCGTGCCATGGGTGCTGATATGTATCATGACGAAGCGACCTTTGGGGAGTTCCTCTTACTACGACCAGTCGGGTACTCACTCCACGAACAATCTTGCGGGTATCGTGATTGCCCAGCTGTTTAAAGCTATCAACGCCGTGCTAGCGGTACCAATTATATCGGCGCTGCTGGCGCATGCCGCCGTCGTCTACGCGATGCGGCGGCGGCCCGACCAAAAACTCAATATTCAGCAACTATTTGCGCTCGCTGATAAAGGATGGTCCAATTACCTCCTACTATGGAGCGCCCGTTCCCGCGGCAGAAGCAGCCTTTTCCTGTGGTTGGGAGCGCTTCTCGTCTTTCTAGGTTTGGCTCCGATGTTGCTCCGCTGCTCAAACCAAGACCTCTGCTAACATTTCTCAGGTGCCATCTTGCAGCCCCTAATATCAGTGCTGGTCACCTTCGAGCCGATCGCGGTCACATCGTGTCTTGACATACCCGTCCATGGTTGTTCTAAGTACGGTCCACTGGTTATTGGCTACGATCCAGAGCCGGCTGATATGCCTTACGTGCAGCGCGACCTTGTTCTGCAAGATGTCCTGGGTCATTTGGCCACCGTGTCAGATGTAGAACCCCAACCGAACCTGTGGCCTGTCAACCCAGGCCCGAGCGACTCTATCGGTGGTTATTTAACGCCCCCGAACAGACGAATATTCCAGTCCTATTCGGAGCGTCTTGGAATGTACCCCAATGGCTTCTTCGTAACGGCGTTGGACAATGGAACGAACACGGGAGTGCTGCGTGAACACGCCATACGGCTGAACTCGTCGGTGCACTGCGAACACATTCCGCATTCTGACCTTCCATCCCCCTGCCCAGGCGCGCGACCGCTGGAAATCCACATCGAGCGTCAAGGGCTCAATCTGAGCGTCTGCGCGCCAGGAAATGCGAGTCAGTTTCCCTTCACACCCAGCCGCCACCGGCAGGATATTACCGAGGACCTATACATCCATCTAGAAGAACCTTACAACCTAACCAGCGTTCATAACAACTTCACCGTGCGATGCACCGCAACGACTTCTAGGGGGTATTTTGAACTCGGAAACGAAGATAATGATTACGTATATGGCCCGCTGCTGGATCGATGGCCTGAGCCCAACGATATTGCGACGAATTTCAACGACTACCGAGGTTTGGCTGCAGATTACGCGCGCCCCACAGAAGAGTAACTTCCACCCCTTCACTGCGAATTGTATGATGCAACTTGAACTGACGTATCAATTCAAGGGATCCGTCCACGAGGCTGTCAGGGCAAAGACGGATAGGCTCGCCCTTCGACGACGGATTAGACGAGACCGCGTCGGTGCCGGGGCCCCTGATGGTATCAGCCGAGGTGCTGTTCGGCAACTACTCGTTCCTGCAGTTCGTCGTCGACAACGCGACGGCGATGACACCCGCGCAGGCCTTCGCCGCCGCGTGCGAGCACGGCAGCATCCCGTTTTCGCAGGTGGTCAGCTTCGCCACGTTCGGCGAGCGGCCTTCGACGTACTGCTACGACATCCCGCACCAGCTGCGCGGCGGGCGCGACATGAGCTGGTACGACGACAACCTGGCGTCCGTCGTGGCGTCCCACGCGCGCATTTTCAATACCACGGACATCGCCGAGTACGCGCTGACGATGAGCATGTACTTTGCCAACCGCGCCGTGCTGACTAAGACGGTGCTGGCCCAAGATGCTTACAACCGCCGTGAGATATACGCCTCTCCAGGCACGATTACGACGCGCCCGACCATGGCCACGGCGAGCCTAGTCGTGATCACCGTCCTCATGTTCCTGCAGGTGCTGGGCTTGACCATAGTCGCCTGGTTCATCTACTCGTTGCCGACCTGGGCGTCCGCGTTCGACGCCGTGGAGGTGGCGCGGATCGGAAAGGCGCTGGCGGATAGCGACTTGCCGCCGCTCGGCCCGGTGACGCTCGAAGACGAGAAGCGGCTGATGAAAATTGATGCTCTGGTTGGTAGGGTTGGCGAGAGTGGCTTGGCCAATGAGAAGAGTAAGGTGGCAGACGGGGACGCTGAAATACCGCCGGGTCGTGTTCAATTGGCGCTTGGTGGGAAAGGATTGATCACTCGCAAGGTGTAGGTACCTAGGTACTTCTTAAAGAGGCAGAGAGTTAGCAGATAACGCCGCTGTGCCGCTCTCGTGCCGCTGTCCTGTGGCTGTACGGCGGGAAAGATGCGCTTATCCGTCTTGCGGCGGTGAGAACTTCACTAACGGCTGGATCATCACCCCGACGGCCCCCTTTCAATTAGAAATAATTAGAAATAATTAGAAATCAACCTTTTAAGATCCGCATTATGAAGTGAGAAGCGTGACCTGTCACTTTAAAGTGATGGAACGTCTTTCAGTCTCTCATGTTGGATATGATCGTCGGGTCTTCAAGCCTATGATGTTGCACTTCGCGTGGAATCCTACTCCACCTATACGAACAGGCCAATAGAGATATGGCTTGGCAGGGGAAGTGGGGTCATCTTCGAACAGACTCGATGCAACTATGTCAGCCCTAAGCTGAGATTCACGAAATTGACGTGAGGCTTAGAGCGCCCTTATCGACAGTCCCGTTGACAAACATCGATATGGACTTATGAGTTTTAAGAATTTGGATACCGTCTGGCTATCATCTAGATTAGTATAGTTCTGTGTCATCCAGTCGTATGCTTCACAAAGTTCAATTTGCGAACCGCGTATTCAGCCTAGATATTCCGAGTATTAGACTTGATCTAGTACCCATCATATTAACTCGTCTATAACAAGATCAGCAATTGGATCATGTCCACGAAAGAGCCAAGCCAAGCGTCATCGGTCCCGGTGGACCCCAAATATGCGTGGAGGAAGAGACCGAGGAAGTTTTCTTCAAAATCGAAAAATGGGTGCAAGACGTGCAAGTAAGTAATGCCAGGCCGGGCGTATTTCGCATCGACTGGAGCTCGTTATTCTTTAACAAAAGCACCAACACCAACACGTGAGCGATCACGACCCAGTTAAAGATGTACTAACCTCTATGGCGCGATAGAGCCCGGCGAATCAAGTGTGACATGGGTCGGCCATATTGCCAAAGATGTGTTTCGACGGGGCGTGAATGCGAAGGCTATATGCATGACTCCTCGACTACTACTGCACCAGCTGGCAATGGCGCATCCTGTGGTAGTGATGTGCATCCACACAGCCGACAGCTGTCCGATGTTCCACAACATAACCTCGGACATATTGCCCAAAGTCTCGGCTGCCCCCTTCATTTACCTTCGGCCGAAGTCGAAGAATGTTCGGCTTTGAGCTTTTTCGATGTTAAGACGCTGCCAGGGCTGAACGGGTGCCGCAAATCGCCTTCGTGGACTCGCACCCTTACGTTTTTCGCCAATACTGTGAGATGCGTCCACCATGCTGCTGTTGCAGTAGGTTCATTACATCGGGCGTATATATCCCGGGACAGAGCTGCATGCGGATTGCGTGGGCATGGCCATAGTGGCGGCGGAAACGTAAGCAACTTTGCCTTACACCACTATAACCTCGCCATTAGCCACCTCTTGAAATCCAGCGGCCGTTCTAACAACACTCCCGGAGATGCTGCCGTTACCCTGCTGGTATGCTATCTCTTTACCTGTTTCGACAACCTTGCTGGAAATCACACGCAGGCGGTTGAGCATTTACGAAGCGGCATAACACTCCTAAACGAATCCAGGAAAGAAATGAGGACAAGCAGACAGAAAACGCAGCCCTCGAGTGACCAGACTCTTCTCAGCCAGATCACGGAGCAGTTCCGTCACCTTGACGCCCAAGCAGCATCGTACCTTCTAGGATGGTCGCGCCAACTACCCGAAGACGATGTCGACGAAGTGGAGAAGCACCAATGCAGGGTCGGACCAGCTGGCATCAGGATGTCTTCCCTTACCCAAGCTGCCGGTCAGCTCGAGGCTCTAATTCCGAAGACGATAGAGTTGCGTTGCTGGGAAGTAGAGACCATCAGCAGGAACCAGGTGACACAAAAGAACAGCCCAACCAACGTTGCTGCCCTTCGCCAATTCTTGAGACGACAGGCCGAACTAGTATGTCAGCTCGAGGAGTGGTATTTCGCCTTTACGATGCTACTCCCGCAAGACCCGGAGAAGATGTGCGCATGGGATGGACATCTCGTCCGGATGTTACAACTCCATTACCTGACCACATCCGTTTTTCTCGACTTGCCTGCTGGCCAGGGCGAGATGGCTTGCGACAGCGCCCTGCCGCAGTTCAAGAAGATAGTGGCTCTGGCTTCCACGATTGCGAATAAGTGCAGCACGATGTCGGAGAGTTGCGTCCAAAAGGAATCGAATAGTGAGCCGAGTTTCACGCTTGAGATGGTCCTCATACCAGCAGTCTACATCACCGGGACCAAATGCCGGGATCCTCTGTTAAGGCGCGAGATCATATCCATCCTGAGACGAAACCCGCGACGCGAAGGGGTGTGGGATAGTATTACTGCCGCGAAGATCCTCGAGCGGGTGATGCAGATCGAAGAAGGAGAAGATGCCATGGACTTTGAGTCAGGGTTGAAGGGCATGGCGGATATTCCACTTGAGAGGCGGATAACGGAAATACACTGGGGGCCGTATAATGGCCAGTTTGGGCCTTTTAATAATTGTATGTCCGTTCGGTACGAATTATATCCCTCGGAAGGTGAGAAGAGGGTGATCACCGAGAATATTGTCCTGTGGTATCCGTAGAGATCAGGAACATATTTTCCATGTGAAAATCTGGTTCAAGGAGGGAAGCTTCGTCGATAGGAGTAGTATATGCACTTAGACAGCAGTACTTCGTATATGCAACATCTGACTCATTCATTAAAGAGGTATATGCAATTTGTGGAGACCTCGAGAAGACGTGTACCTTAGTCATCATGTCCCGTGCACGGAGCTTAGCGTGCCGATCAGTGAACGTCGTTTAATCTGATGTAATTCAAATCTCTCTCATCTCTCAACTTCATCTACGACGACATGATGATGCCTTTTTGCACAGCATCATGTCTTACTTACCAATAAACGAAGACATGTTAGCCGAGGAGAGTGCCACTTTTGATATAATTCAGCACGGTCATAAGGACTTAGTCCAAGCAATCGCTTTCAACGCGTACGGAGATAGGTGTGCTACAGGTAGTGTCGACGGCAAGATCCGCGTCTTCAATCGACACCAAGACGGCATCTGGCGACTGTGTGACAATTGGAAAGCTCACCCTGGTGAAATCTTGGAGGTTTGTTAGCAGCCTCTTACAGTTATGGGCAGAATAACTTCATGCCGATAGAAATATTTTCTAACATAGCCCGTTCAGCTTCAATGGCTCCCACCCACAATTTATCCCAACTTGTTAGCTTCTCTTGGCATCGAGGGTCGCTTTCGATTGTGGGCTGAAGACCCTTCCGCCGCCCCCGGAAGACGGTTCAGCTCGAGAGACGGCAATGGGAAGTCCGTGTCCGAGCTCAGGTCTGGCCGAGCCCCGTTTAGGTCCTTTTCGGTCAAGCATGACGAAGTAACACGATGCACCTACGTTGCGCTTCTTTCCGCCGATGGCCATCTCATAGTCTACGAAGGCGAGGAACCGGAGAATTTGACAGACTACGCCAAGTTCGACGACTTTCAAGTCTGCGCCAAACCCAACCGCGGAGAGGAAACGTGTTTCAAGGTCCGATTTGACCCGAATCCCGAGCCCTGCTACACGGCTCTGAGAGCGGGCGTACCGACGGATGCGTTGAGTTTAGTCGTGTCTGGATTGACAATGGTCAAGATCTACAGAACACGCGATACCGTTACGAGTTCCTTCGGTGCCGCAGCGAGAGGACGTGAATTCTATTTGGCCATTGAGATTAGAGAGCACAATCACTTGGTTCGCGATGTCGCATGGGCCCCCGGAAATTACCGAGGATACGACATGGTTGCTACAGCTTGCCAGGATGGCTTCGTCAGAGTATTTCGAATTGACACCCCCTTCTCCAAGGACGATGGCAAGTCCTGGTCGCTAGCAAACATCCTAGGCAACAGCAAGGGCGACGAGAACCCCAGCTCCAGAAGCAGCCATCCCCGTAGACAGTCGCAAGTACCTTCTGGCATAAGAGCCGAGATCGACAAGTCGGGGACGCACGGAGAGCGGACCTCGACAGATCTGCCGGGACAGGTCCAGCATACCGCCAAGGTGCTATCGAAGCTAAGCGCCCATCGATCACCCGTCTGGCGAGTAGGGTTTGACGATGACGGTCAAATACTCGGAAGCGTCGGAGACGAGGGAAAGCTGATGTGTTACCGACAAATGCCCGACGGGTCATGGGCGAAGAGCTCCGAGCTGGGGATGATGAAGGCTAGGATGACCGCGCCCCCCACAAATATGGGCTGAAATTGTCTTGAAGGGACAAAACTCGACGATAACACACTTCTCGATATTATTATGATACCCTAGAGAATAAGGAAGATAGAAGTAGGGGGGGTGGGTTCAAATGTCACGCGTGTAACAGTATTCGGCGGAAAACGAACAATACTACGACTCTGCATTCGTTAGTAAACCAATGTATGATTTTGAATGTCGTCAGGTCCGACAATATCTGTTTTCGTCGATCTCATGGTGCTGAAGCTTCCTCGTTGCAACGCTCAAATTTGGCTTCAAGGCTCCTTCGATGTACCTGGGCTGCTTCATGTTGCCCGCTGTGTCCGACTTCAGGTCACTTCCTCTCCATCTCTTCCCAAGTATAAAGTGATATCCGAAGCAGTATGGCCACTAGTCGACCAATTGACACCGGCCTTGTCGCCACGGGGTTGTGCTGAGTCCCTTTTGAGGCTATTATTCTCTAGCATTGGGAAGGTCCGTAAGGTCGCGTCTAGGTATTATTGTCTCAACCAGGGGTTATGCTTTGCAATAGGTGCCGTTGTAGGCATTCCAGAGGCGTGTGGCTTGCTGGATAGACACAGAGTCACTCTTGAGCGTGAGAGGGTTAGTGTCCAACCTCCACATTTATGGTCGGCAGCAGATAACAGGAGAGTATCCGCATACCTGTCGGTCCTGTCTCACATGAATCATATCACGTCGCTGTACAATGTGATAATGCCGTGGAGGTGTGCGGTGGGGTCGTTGGAACGACCATGGTCCACCCTACTATTAGCGATGCCTTGACTGTTAAGTGTCAAGAAACACTCCTTTCACCACTATTCGGTAGCGGGGTACTACTTGTTTAGGGCGGTTTCAGTTATTTTGAGTATAGAGGGTTCTTATTCAAGCTGTCACAATCGGTCAATCCCGTACGTTGTCTGGTCTAACGAGCTATGAATATATGACTAAGCAAATTACAGTGCTCGTTAGTCAGCCAATATCTGACAAATCACCGGGTTTTAACGACACGAAACCTCTTCTCTCCAGCGAATCCAAAAAGTTCGATATCGTTATCGCGGCACAGCGTAGGATTTGATTGGGGCCTAACTGCCAGCATCTTTCCGAGTTGATGCGAATATTCAATCTCATGTTGGATAATATTCGTACAGAAGTTACGGTTCCCAGCTTAGGCGGCATAGCCTAGAAGAGGGAGATCTATCGTCGTCGATAACGATGGCTAGGGACTTCTGATTTACCACAATACATGCCTCCGTTGTAATGAGTCTGGACGCCACATCGAAGCGCCATCATAACCGTTGCGGAATCCGTGATCAAGCTGTTACTTGCCTTAGTACGGTGGCCATGCTATCCGCCGTACGTTAAACGCTCACTAGCGCTCCGGGGTTATCGCCGTTCCAGAACAGGGAAGCATAGTCGCGGGCCATAATCTAGGATACCTAGCCATAGTCATCCGACACGATATAGATGAAGTTACGCGTGTCCGTGGGGAGCCATATAGCCCAGGCTCCTTGAACAGGGAATCCACGAGTAAATGCGGAGGAAGCCGGTCGCATTTGTATTAGGCATCGTGGGAAATCGAAGGAAACGAAGTTAGATACCTACCGAACCTGTCCGTCAACCCAGGACCGCTGTCAGCTCTGTCAGCTTCTTTATACGTGTCATTACAAATTCACGCGACCTAGCTTTCTGACCAAAGGCTACATAAGCTAGTGGTTTAGTTTTCATTCAAGGTCTCGAACCAGCGTGCTGGGAAGTTTCTAATGAAGCAAGAAATTTTGTCTTCATGACGAACCACCGCCCCCGCCCCCCATTTCTCCTGTTCAGGGGTCTCCCATTCAGGAATCTTAGTCCCAACGAAATTACCATCGATCTATTGGAAAATAGCTCTCGGGTACGTACCGTAGCAGTCGTTCGGTTGACTTCTTCTTACCTGAGCCTCGGCATGTGGCTCTCGCGCCCCTAGCCTTCGTTGGGCTACAATATCTCGCGGAGAAAGAAACGCTCGGATGAGCTGTGCTATTTAGAGGGTGCAAAATCTCCTTATATGGAGAGTATTTGTAGAGTGTTTGTTGACCAGCTGCTACCCAGCCATTATTTTGGGAAGCTGTTTGCTTTGTATGACCTTAGTTTTCTACTTATTTTGCTTTGCTATAATCTAAATACTTTATCGTCAAACTCTAGGTATATACAAGAGGCCAAGACAGAAGGACCTGAGAATTAAATGGCTTATCTTCTTTCCTATCCATTTCCCCGTATTGGTAGACCCATAACCCCTATCCAGGCAATAACGTAACCAACATGTCTGTAACCCTACCTGGATAGCAAGGGTGAAGACACTCGCAGCCATGTAATTAATATATATAATAAAGGCATTGCGAATAGCTCGAAATATTACGAATAGCTATATATACTTGATATAGGCACATACCTACCTACCTAATATATAGGGCTATATTGCCAGCTGGCCCAATGGATCCGAAAAACACTCTACAGACACTCTCCATAAATGGAGATTTTACACTTTCCAAATAGCACAGCTCTATTAAATCAGGGGAAGGTACCTGTAAGAAGCTACGACAAGCATCTGTATCTACCTACCTATTTCCCAGGAAGCGTCCCAACCTAAGGCATTAAGCAAACAACAACCTTGAGGCCCTATGGATACGACTCAGGTATCTACCCAGGTACCTACCTAGGTGCACAATGCAGTGCGATTGCCGGTGAATAGGTAACCGCTATTGAGCGAAGTTGCCCGATTAAATGCCGCCGCTAGGTGTGTAGTCTTTTTATTGTTGCGGGCCAATGCTCCTATTCTCCTAATGCTCCACTTAGAAATCCCATCTCTACCTAAGGTAGTGAGTGAGTGAGAAATTATTTAAGTGCAGACGGTCAACCACAACTACTTGATTCTTCACCTGAATTCTTCACTGCTAGATCCTCCACGACTCTTTCATAGTTACTAGAATCCCTCGCAGCTACCACGTCCCTTCTGAGTCCTGACACCACCAACACTCACTTGTTTCTTTGAGCCTTCCTTACATCGAGAATCTGCTTTTGCCGTCATTTGTTTCTCCAAAATAATGGCACTGCCCTTCCAATCGCGAGAACTGGTAAACACCATGTCTTCTAGAGAGACGGCAAGTACCTATCAAAGGTACAAAGAAAGCACAGAAACGTTCGTAACCTGGCTCAGCAGAACTGCGAAAGCTTGTGGCTGGAAGCACACACTGCAGACGATGCCAGATCAGGCCAAAGGGCCCAGACTCAAGGGCAAAGCTCGGAAATCTGCCAAGGAAGCCTCTATGAAGGCGATGGGCGCAAATACACGCCTATATACTGTCACCACAAAACAGCTGCGCGACCAAATTGATCTGGTGGCCAAGTCTAAGCGGATTTCGAACCCCATGCCGCGATACATATACAAGGCGCTTGATACGGCCATTAAGCAGCGCAAGGTGGCCAACGCCTGGTTTGAGGAGGCCAAGTCGGTAGACCCGGCCTCATTGGAGGGCCACAGGTATTTCGTTGATATTCTCCAGCGAGCAATCGACAAACTACCGATAGCGAACGAAAGAGAAAACTCCAATTGGGCCAATTCCAAGACAAATGTCTCCTCTGAAGAGAAGAAGGTCACCGCGTCTATGAGGTATGGAACTCATTATCCCAAGTCTTAGGGGTTTGCAAACTGACTTTTTCTTTTCTTATTTAGAAATGCTTTCGAATCGCTCGGAGTTGAAGATGTTCTCGAAGACGAAGCCCTCGAAGAAGAGACGACTAAGCCCAATCGCGGTAATCGAACTCCACGAATGTCAGAAGCGAATGATCGCTATCAACTAGAAGTTGACTCTCAGGCGGAGTTACGGCATATGGTCTACTTCTTTTTCCAGGACCTTCAGCAACTTAGGGACGAGCTGAAGAAGATATGGACGCAGTTCTATAACGGCGACATGCATCTCATTGCAGCTACTATCTTAACATCGCAATGCATAGAGATAGTACGCCAAGCAGAAGCCGCAGTTCACGAGTTCTATACTTCTGTGAATAAAGAATCCCAGCAGACCTACAAGGATCTCTACGGCATAGTGTGTAAGGAAGAATCGCTCGAGATAACCGCTCTCGGTGAGTTCGTGTTTCTGCCAACTGGACGCATACTCTCCAAGATTGCCCAGCACGCAACTACAGAGATTTGGCCCGCACTCCTTCCGCCAGTGAGAGCCGAGTACCGAGAAAGTCGCCCGGAGTTGCTTGATGATCCTCGAATGAAGGAGTTCGAGAAGCAGGACGAATTTACCTGCCAAGTTTGTATCGACATGATGGCAGACGACCTGCTGAGGCAGTCATGTGATGACCCTTTGGGATACATTTTTAAACCCGAGGACTCGGCATTCGCTGCCTTCCGCGAGTTGTGGACGAAGCGCATTGTAACGACAAGAATGGTCTTTACCGCCCAGATTCTGTGGGATATCCACAACATACCTTCCAGCAAGGGCATTTCTGGTCTGACGGTTATGAAATCCGCAGCCGAGAAACTTCAAAGTTCCTTCAAGTTCTCCGAAAGGACTGACGGCGGTAAAACGGAGCTGAGGATAGAAAACCTACCGTGGGATGACAAGGGCCATATAGATCTCGTCTTGAGGATCTATAAACGTATGAAGGCTCACCTAAACGAACCAGCCTTTTTCCCAAAGTCTAAGCAGGCTCTCCTCAGTCTCAACACCCCGCAAGGACAGCAGGATCAGCAGAGTCAGCATGGTCAACAGGATGACACATCTACGGTGTTTGAAGATTTGTTTCTCCAGGTGAATCCACTTCATGTTAAGCTGGAAGAACTCGTGCAGCAAGCGGACGGGCCCGTTCAGCCGAATAGGGACATATCTTTCTTGATAAAGGCAAACCCCCTCTACGCCGGGACTATTCTCATGGACGTAACCTCCATGGTGGAGCTTGATGGCATCAACGTCGAAAATTGTCAGCTTTCTATCACTTTGATATCACATCTCTACAACGCGTTAGATAAGTTAGGGTTAGGTGACACCCGCTGGCCTGAGCTTGAGAAGGTCATCCAGGTGCACGCTAAACCGATCTTTGCTGACGACGTCCCATCGTCTCCGAAAGATTTTCTATCGCGATTTGACTACCGCATGGCAGACTTAACCCACGACAGTCGACACAGGCGTGAGCAGAAGCGCTGGGAACTCCGAACGACTTCGACAACCCAAGCATTACGCGCGTTCTTCGAGTCAGAGATCACTTTACCGCAGCTTATGCATACTCTGACTAGCCAGGCTGAAGCTGCACTCCACGGCGGCAACATGACTTCCTCCCAGAAAGGGCGACACGCCGCCAAGGGCAAGGGGTATCGGCGACTACCTCTGGAGACATTGTCCGCGCTTCGCGAGCATATCGAGGCCGCCATTCCAGTCATGGAGATCAACTACATCAAGTTGACACAGCAGTGTAGCCCGCTCATCTTGGATATCAAGAACCGAATGATAGCCAAAATTGATACCGAGCAGCGAGCCACCTTCAATTACAAGCGTTACGATCCCCGAAAGGATATCCGCCTTATCCTTGAAGAAGCTTACATCTGCACCGAGATCATGAATGTGTTAGACAAGGCATCGAAAAGGTCACCCACCAACTTGGAGGGCCTGATGCCAACTGTTCAACGGGTGCCGATTGTCATGGAGTGCTTAGCCGCCGAGATCTCAAGACAGAGTTTGGAAGCTCAGGGGGGGCTCGGGGGAGGGAAGGCAGAATAGCAGATCCCATTGTTGTGCAAGAGTCATGTCATTATTACTGCTGCGGCCACCTCGTCATTCACGTGAATTTCAATGTAACCTTATCATGCATATAATAGGGGGACAGCCTTGCGTAAATATTTCTGCCTGCCGCCTTAAGACATCCCAATTTCCCTTCCTCCCTTCCAAGTGCCGAACTGAAAAAGGATCGAGTTATCGCGGTTTTAATAACTTTCTATATATTTAGCACCAAGAATCGCCTAGACCGGTAATCCTCCCACAATGCATCTACTCAACACAACCACGCGGCAAGTATCTCAAGTACCGAACGGCGAACGTTGGAAGTATGCCATTCTTTCTCATACCTGGGGGTCCGAGGAGATAACGTTCCAAGAGCTCAACAAATACCACGAACGGTCCGCACAGCCCTTGTCGACATTGTCCCATTTTCGCAGGCGTTTTCGCGGGTCTATATATTCTAGAGCCGGTTACCAGAAGATCCGAGGATGCTGCGACCGGGCCAAACGTGACGGGTATGACTGGGTTTGGATTGATACCTGCTGCATTGACAAGACCAGCAGCGCGGAGTTGTCGGAGGCTATCAACTCCATGTTCAAATGGTATCGAGAATCCGAGGTCTGTTATGTCTTCTTATCAGATGTTTCGGATCCGAACGAGGACTTCTCAACCAACAACTCCTCTTTCCGCGCTAGCAGGTGGTTTACTAGAGGATGGACCTTGCAAGAGTTACTCGCGCCTAGGAAGATTCTTTTCTACGATTGCCGGTGGAAACTCATCGGGCAACTGAGTGTACGGTCAAAGCTGTGCGACGTCGTCAGTGAGATCACGTCCATACCACCAGCATATCTCGAGGGTGCCCCGTTAAGCATGGCCAATATTGCCCATCGGATGTCGTGGGCGTCGAAAAGGGAGACAACACGGGAAGAGGACATAGCATACTGCTTACTAGGCATATTCGACGTCAATATGCCTCTACTATACGGAGAAGGTGCCAGGGCATTTCGTCGGCTACAGGAAGAGATCATGAAGCATACGAATGACCAGACTTTGCTGGCCTGGGGATCTTGTGAGCAGCTGTGGTCGGCATATCATTCGGAAACCACTAACATCAACCTATAGTCACAAGGGATAAATACTACATGCCAGAAGTCGAACTCGAGCAGCAAGAAATTCTTGCAGCGTCGCCAGCTGACTTCGAAGAATGTAACGATTTAACTCAATGCCCGATTGAGTCAGCATCCGACATGTCACCATACCAAATACCATACCAAATGACGAACTCTTGTCTTCGGATCAAACTGCCGCTACGGTGCTGTTACTATATGTCGTACTATAATACCATAGTAGCGGCCGCTGTACTTAATTGTTTCAGCCAACGTGATCCAGCCAGGCGGATTGCAATTATCATCATGTCTTATATCGACTTACCTTCAGAGACATCAGAGAAACCTGATATCCCTGACGGACAGGTCTTTTTCCGAAGGAACCGTCGACTCATAGGAGAAGATTGCTTTCCCCCGAACAGCCCTTCTAGTTCCCGTCATACACCCAAGACGATCCTTCTAGTAGCGATTCCGCCGCCAAAATATGCGCCAAAACCACATGTAATAGTCTCAAAGTCAGTGATTACAATACAGTTTCCCAATGAGTACGATTATAAAATTAGACGTAAAACCCTGGATTCTATGGTGGTGGAGGACAACCGCTTTACGACACAACCTTCCCTGATCTTTACCTACAATCCTCATATCATCATAGACTGCGCAACACTCTATATCCAGCTTAGACTACGTGCCGTTTACGGTCAGTCTATGACAATTCTCGTAGCCTTTCATCAATACGCCCCGCAGTTGTCACCACCCGTAGTCTTACTAGCGTCCATTCCGCAAGACCAGCACGTTACGTGTCCCCCCGATCGAGACCTACAATTCTCACCAACTATTTCTATGGGCGGTATGGACATCAGCGTCCGCAGGTTCAACTATAACGTGGTGTCGACGAGAGCCGATTGGCATTTCGAGGTCGAAGCTAAGCAACGCAGATACCTTACCAACGAAGTATATTAACGCCAGAATGATGATGGAAGAGTACCTACGTGGACCCTTAGATGGCAGCGGTTAGGTTTATAGCTCCTTGCGCAATAACATAGTTGCTATCCTATCGCTATGTTAGCCTCGTGGCATATTCCAAGATACTCTAGTGCAAACCAAACATTTTCGTTGCCAAGTCGCGGAAACATAGGAGGTACCTATACCGTGGAATCTTCCAGCCGCTATTAGTTAGATCACCAGTGGGTCACGAAGAAACAAGGTGTTATATTTCTCGGAATTATTTTAGTTGAATTAAAAGAAAATCACCAATCTGTCCAAATATATGAACTCCTAGTTAAAGCGGAAGAAGTGAGTATACAAAGCACATTTTAACAATTTGTATAAAGCTTCGACAGTAGAAGATGTATTCAATATCCAGATATACTACACCAAGACCATGAAAAATAGTATTTACCCCATTGGCGCCTACATCATCGTATTGGAATGCGTACCCTTTCCTGTCGGCGAGAAATTCATGAACAAGACAGCTGTAATGGTTGGTTGGTCTATCAAGGTAGTATTGGCTGTTATTCACTGAAGATTAAACGGTGCCGCTGTTCACCAAGAGTGTCATGCTAATAAAGGCCGCGTATAATCTCGGCATAATTGCACGGTGTACAGTATTATCTTCCGCCGTGATTGCAAAAGTGCCCGTATTGTAACCCCATATATCCCCCTTGCTAGGATAAGCATAACCACAATTATCACCACAGTAGCGTAGTATCTCCTCGTCCACGCGGCATGGAACCAAGCCCATATCATTTTGCGTGTTAATCAATAGATCCTAGGTGGTATACTTCTCCTATACTTATCCAACATAGTTCCTGTAATAACCCTGTATACAACTTAGATTAACTATCTTACCTGGCGCGATAATACATAATGCTTCTCCCTCTTCGGTTATGATATATAATCAGTCTTAAGGGAGGTTTTTGGAGATGGTTTATCGGCGCAACACATTGCAAATGCTTGATATGGCGCCTGTTCGAAGTGCGGCCACTATCTGTACCATACCATTGTATAGAACAAGAGAGATGCCTAGGAGAAGGCCGATAAAGTCTACAAAAGATAGATTTATAAAGATATCTAGGCCCACGGTATAGGTTAGTTCAATAAATCCCTAGCTAATCGTGGCTAATAAATCGTCTGGGTTGGAAATGGACGGTTCGATGAGCTGGGATGTAACGTTATCCATCTTTGCTGAGAGGTAGAATGGGAGTTCCTTTGTTGTAATTTACATATGACTGGAGATTAAGGAGTCCAGCAGACTAATGGTATTAGGACCACAGATTTTGAGCGGAATCTGTATAGTGACAGGATCAACCCTTTGTGGACCGGCGCTTGGCGCCGAGACGGGGTGATACCAGATGCTGTTTGAGGTGAGAAAGATGACCGAGCCCGCGCCGTCTCGTCCGGATATATATAGATAATTACTGGATTTCCCTTGTGATTATTCTGAAATGATAGTGATAATGGGCTTAAACAGGTATCTACCTTATTGTATTGGACTGTGGGAGGGCCGTTGCTAGGCCCCTTTTTGAATTTATTTGTAGTATCTGGGGCATTTGTACAGGCGATAGATTGGATGAGGATGAGATTAGTAAGTAACAACCAATACGTGGAGAGGCTTGCGAGAGGCGTTATCTAATCCGGAAGAAGACAAGGCATACTAAACAACACCGAGATATTTGGAGTTTGAATGTTTAGGAATTTAATGAATGGAAGGCAAATTGCATAGGGCTACGTATGTGAGCGAGTTATATACCTAAATGTAGCTATAAGGTCTTGGGCCTGAATTTATACCCTGTCTCTCTTTACTACTCTCACAATTCTCCTGGCTAACGCTATCTATATCAAGGCCTTTCGCCGATGTTCATCCTCCTTGGTCCTTTGCGCGGCGCTTATCTTGTAGCATTGCGCAAACTCCTCCGGTGATAGTAGCGGATCCTTTTTGCAGGTTCGGCGATACAGTGTACCTTTAAGCTGACGTGTCACGAATGAGACCGCAGCGATTGGCAGAAGAACTGTCCCGACCACAATGGCTGGCACCCAGAAAGTGTTCGTAGTGTATTGCGGCAACAAAGGCGTGGTGGTTATATCTGGTATACAGCCCATCACTCGATATTGTATATTATGTTTGTATATGCTGTGGGGACCTTGTCAGTAACGTGTATCCCAAGATAGGGTCTTCGAAGTACGCGTACGCAAGACCAAGCTGTTTTTGCACACCGGAGAATATTACGATCCATGATGTCGGCCCTGAGGTTGCGGTTCTCTTCATGTTCAGGGGCTGTTTTAGACATAAAGGACTAGATTCGGGACCCATGATATGTCATACATAGGCCCCTCTCGGGCCAGCTTTCCAAATCTAGTCTTCTTTCTCTCTTTCTCGCCAACTTCTGCTCCTTCTATGGCCATGTTACCATTCTTGATCCCTTTCTCCATTCTTTGGGTTATCGTCTCGAGCTCCCTCCATAACCCATCTTCCGGTGTAGGCCTAACCAGGCCTAGCTTGCAGATGATGAAAATTAATCTTTGCTGGAGGCCGAGAAGCCCCTATGATGGGTATTACAAGACTTGCTCTACCTTCTTCGGGCCTCAGGCTACCCTGATCCTCTTCTGGCAGCGCAGGGCTGACACGATGGTATGTTTGATCAGACTACCTAAAGGCTGTGACGAGCGTTGAATGACTTTGATTACTCTGGCGTAGACCAGAGCTGAGCTCGAGCAGGCCCTAGAAAAGTCGAAGAAGTACAGCTGTGTACCCAGCCGGCCAGGCTGGAGTGATATGTATATGTTAACCACTTCTTATAGCTTAACCCAGCGGTTAAATTAAATCAATTAAGTTAAATAAATTACTTTTATTTAAATTAAATAAAGTTAAATTAAATATTTAAATATTAGCGATTAATTAAAATAATTTTAATTGGTTTAATATATTTAATTAATAAAAAAGCTTTTTAAATTTAAAAACTTATAATAAAAATTTAAACTATTAAATTTTATTATAATATTTTTATTTTATAATATAAAATTAAGTTTTATAATAAATATATATTTATTAATTATTTTTTAATTAAATAATTAATAAGGTTTTATTTATTTAATTTTAACTAGTTATTTTATTAATTAAGAAAAAAAATTAATTAATTTAAATAAATTTCCAGAATTTTCTAATTAAGTAATTTAAACCAAATTAATTATCAATTAAACTAATTATATAATTAATTTAATTTAAACGCTGGCTCAACCTGCGGTCTCTGGATCGGATTAGTCGGTGCAAGGCCTGCCGGACGCCGCCTCTTGTGCTTTTTCTTTCCCCACATAACATGGCTCCTAATAAGTTTCCGAGTAGTCGGGTCAACCTTCTCGACGCTTGACGAGACAATGAAAGGTCTGCTTAGCAATCCAGGCGCCTGGCGGCTCATTGATTCGTCCATCTCAGCTTCTTGGCGCTGTTTATCGGGGAGCTGGGAAATGAAACAGTGAAAGAGGATTGGATCTGGTAGAGGGTGGCCGTTGAGGCGATGGCCGATGGAGTGATGTTTGGCCGTATTGTTCACTTCGCAAGATGATGTCCAAGTGTAGCGGGGCTTACGGTGGGCTAGGCGCGGGCAGTTGCAGCATAGCCCCGTAATAATCAGCCGCACGGGTCTCTGAAGCCGCATGCCAAGCTTGTTTTTGTTTGCGGTTGTGAGAAGGCGGGTAGGGTGGACTGGAATGTATTATACATGAGGGGTGTTAGGTTCGATTCCTATCAGCGCTATCTGGCTGTTCCCCTTTTTCTGGTGGCTGGGTGGGTAGGTAGACAGGGGGCTTGCCAAGACTTTTACTATTTGCCATTTGGGGTATAGAGTGTCGGTTTGATTGGCTGTCGATGGCGCCGCCAACCGTCGACGACTTGGATGTAAGCCGAGCCTAGTCTCAACGGGATCAACTATGAACACGGGCATATGAACATTTCGTAGGTATGGCTATGCTTTGTATCGAAACCGAAGATTAGAATTCGGTTCGGTTGATGATAGGATTTACCACCATCCATCCCCGATCCCAAAATGATATAACTTCCCCGTACCGTTTACAATAACTAAGTCAAAGGTCATAAAGAAACAACGCAAAGAAAGATGACTTCTCTTAGGAAATTCGTTCTCATCACTGGCTGCTTGTGCTCGAGTTGAATCGTGCATCCAATGGCTCAGCTGACGCCCTCGACGTCTCGCCGCATGCAATCATTCCCTTCGAGGCCTGGATTAAGCGAGTTCGCCGGTCGCCCCTTTCTGTGACCAAGAACCCTGCCGGGGGCTTAATCCTCAGCACGGAAAGGGTGCAGGGACATTGCAATATTATAGCAAAAGATAGGCCGGTTAGTCCTGAGGTGGCGAGGCTTTATATTGCGGTATGGAAGAGAATGGGGGTTTTGCATCGATAATTGAGGCTTGACAATTTCTGTGGTACAACGCTTGATCAATGTGTTTGGCAGCGTCGAGCGGGTTAGGTACCTCATCACCCGGGTCAATGCCATTATAGTAACTGCCTAGGTGGGTGATACTTGAAGATGTAGTTGCCTGCCTTAGATAGTCGTTTGGTGAAATAGAAATGCATAGCGGGGAGGTGTAATACACACTGGGGGGAGCTGTTCCTACATTTCGCTTTAAAGAGGGGCACTCTAAAATTTTCTAACCTTTAGCACAAACAACCACTCTACTCTTTCTCAAAGATCTACTACACCGCCCCATACTCACCTCATACTCTCATACCTGCTTTCGACACCTGCGAAATCAGAAATGAATTGACACAGTCGTTATAACTCTGTAAACGTGGCGTTAGAGATGGAAGAATCCTTCTACCTCATCGCGCCTCACGCGAGGATGACCTTGTGGGGCGACCAGCCACTGAAACACTGGCTTTTTGGCGGGATCAGTTTACCTCTCGTGGAACTCCTTGCCACCCCTGTCCGACCGCAAGACCTCCAGTTTGTACAGACACCGCCGAGACAGCGTCGACAAAGCAATGATGCCCCCACATTTTGCGACCTCCCTATAGAAATCCATCTCCTCATCTTCGACCAATTCGAATTCATCGAAGACGTCGTTCGTCTCGGTCTTGCAAGCCAATACTTCTGGACATTAGCCCGAAGTCGCCTCCATGATTATCACATGTCATTCCTAGGGCATTGGGCGGGAAAGAATATTGTGTGCGTTGGAGCGCGTGTCAAACCAGATGACTACCCCCCGGGTCTCTTCTCAGCAGAAGAGCTGGATATCTTGCGTCCGTTGAGGGCCAACGTCCTCCTCAGGGACGGATCTTACGAAGTCGTGCATCGTGATCAGCCATTTGCGCTTTCCCATTTTGCAGAACCTTACATTTCCCAG
This sequence comes from Hypoxylon rubiginosum, assembly GCA_902806565.1. Taxonomy (NCBI): domain Eukaryota; kingdom Fungi; phylum Ascomycota; class Sordariomycetes; order Xylariales; family Hypoxylaceae; genus Hypoxylon; species Hypoxylon rubiginosum. The sequence goes on from CADCXA010000052.1 coordinate 67,852, forward strand.
GTAGGACGTGACGTCCTTATCTCACATGAAGAATGGAAACGCCGTGTAATCTTTAATCGCAAGTCACGACACGCATCGCGAAATTCGGAATTCGTACCAAGAAAGTGGGATATAGAATCGACTTACTATCCTCGCGATCAACCATGGATTCTTCGGAATCTAACTACGAAAGAGTTTGTCCGCGCGGAAGCCATTGCCATGAAACCAGAATACATCAATGGTCCCAATATCGGCATTGTAGGCTTCGGCGAAGTTGTGTTGGCACGCACCTGCTGGTCAAGCTCTCCATCGAATGTCCTCATCAACAATACGACTGGTCCCCCCAGAGGTGCGTGGGCAGGTCATCGCCTTGATATTACCACGCTGGCAAATCACGAAAGCGGGGTTGATACCGTTGGATGGAGCGATGTAAGCGATGAGGTTGCAAAGGAGATGGCAGAGATCTGGCGTGAAGAATTTAAGGTTGATATACGTGAAGACCTCGCGGACTGGAACAGTCGACGACTAAACGCGATCCACCACCCTATTCCACCTTGACTACGGAGAACCTGAGGATTCGTCTTACGACGTTATTTGGGTTATTATATACGTATAAGATATGTGTAGCAATACAGGAGAGTCTAAGCTGCTGACTTAAAAGCCCACTAAGACAGCGATGTAAGAGGGGAATCCAGGGCTCCTAGTAGAAGCCGGGGATCGCCAGGGCCCTGAAATGTCTGCAGCGTAAGTGTTACAGTATGCTTCTAGAACATAGTATGCTGCAACATGAATAAGCATGCGTCACTGGCACCAGGGCTTATGGGTTTCAACTTCGGGGCCATTTCGGAGGTTGTAACGACATATAGCCACTTATATGTATTATATTCTTGTAGCATAATAGGGTCTTTGCGACCGCCCACCTCCCTCTGGAGTCTTGGGACTCTTGTCTCTCTTCGCTACTATATATTATCTACGTTGGCTCCCCGTGGGTGGGCGACTTGGCTTGAGCTCTTTCCATTCCCACTACTGTACATTTCCCTCTTTCTCTTCGCAAAAATCCTATCCCTTTTTTCCTATTTTCTCCTAACAGTGTCTTGGCCATATTTTAACAATGAATTCCCCAATGGAAGATGTTTCCTTTAATCATCCGGCCTTTCCAAAGCCGCCTGGCGGCCAGGGGAAACTCGACGAGATCGCATACCAGTTCCGTAACCTGTGTTTCTATGCTATTAATGGGAATTGTGATGACGAATTTCTTCAGGGCCTGTTCCCCGAACGTGAAGCCAGTTGGTCCACAGATAATAGGATTCGAAAGCTCCGAGCGATACTGCACGACGAGAACCTCGCATTCGTCCACGTTATGCACACCAAGGGCTCAAGGCATATCATCTTACCCAAAGATTTAAATGCCTCGCCACCTATGATCCATCTACCGACTTCCCTCCAAAACCTAGTTGACCAGTACGGCTTCAAGGAGCCTGCAAAGGTTACCTTCAAAAACCATACCGCAGAACTCAAGCTATTACTACCCACGTAGCAAGGCTGCGAGTTCCCAGGGACTATAAACGACACTCTCGCTGTGGAACTCTTCCAGGAACAGTCACAACCTTAGGAGGCAATTACGCGGCGCCACCTTCAACTAATCCTCTCCATGACGAAAGAATTCGTCGAAACGCTTGTGTTGCATGTCACGAATCCGGGTTTGAATACGTATTCTAAGATTATCTCCAAGATAGTGGAATCTTTCTTCGAGGAAAAGTCTTCAGTCCTCGAATCGAAGCTACAAGAACCTCTCTGCCACTATAAAAGTGACTATCCGCAAATCTCCGATACCGAATGTCGAACTATCTTTACTTATAAACGTGGGAAGAAAGGACATATGGACCAGGCTCGAGATCTCTTTGCAAAGCAGCCCGAGCTCTTCACAGAAGAGATGCACAGAGAGCTAGGAAAGATGAGCCAGTCCGAAGATGTATCAGAGTCCGAAGTAGATGAGTTGGTCTATAAATCCGAAACTTATTATAACGTAAATATAACCGTTATAGATCCTATATTAAACTGACATTTCTTTAGCTGGCACTGCGGACCTTCGTGGATAATATAATTATCCTAGTTATTAAAAACTGTTTAATTAAAAATTTACCATTTATAATTACTATAAATAAATTAAATAAATAATAAGTAATAAATTTAAATAGTTTAAATTAAACGCGGTTAAAATAAATAAAATATATTAATAATAAATATATATATTTAATATTTTAATTAAATTAATTTAATTTATATAAATAAAAAATAATATTTATATATATATATATATATAAATTATATTATTATATTTTAAATATTAATAACTTTTTTTTTATTAATAAAAAAAATATATAAAATTAATATAATTTTTTGAAATAAGTTATAATTATATATATAATTTTATTTATATTTTTATTTATATATATAAATAAAAATATATATATTAAATATTATTATAAATAAATAATTATATTATATAATAATAAATTAAAAATTAAAAAATATAAAAAAATAATATAGTTTTTATAATATATATAAAATTAATAATAATAAAAAAAATTAATAATATTAAAATATATATAAAAATAATAATTATATTTAATTAAAAATTAATTATAATAAAATATTTATTAAATTTAAAAATTAATTAATAATTAAAAATAAATAAACTTTTATTAAATAAACTTATAAATTAAAACTTTATATATAATAATAATATAAAAATTATATATTTTTTAATTAAAAAATTTAAATTTAATTTAATTAATTTTTAAATTTAATAATTAAAAGTTTTATCGTTATTTTTTAGCGTTATTTATATATTAAAAAAATATTAAAATTATTTATTTAAAATATTTATATAATTAAATAATAAAAAAAGTAATTTTTTTAAAATTTTAATTAATTTAAAAGATTAATATAATTAAGAAAATAAATTTAAATAAAAAACTAAATTATTAAATTTTTTTTAATTATTTAATTAATAAAATTTTATTATTTTAAAAATTAAAACTTTTTAATATAACTTTAAAATAATATAATAAAAAAAAATATTATTACCGTTTTTATAAAATTAAATAAATTTATAAAGTTTATTATAATAAAATTAAAAAAATTAAATTTATTTTAAATTAAAAAGAAATAAAAACTAGCTTATTTTTAATTTAATAAAAAATAAAAAAATTAATTATAAAATAAATATAAATAATTATAATTCATATAAAAAGTTATATATAAAATAAATTATAATAATAAAAAAACTTAATAATTATATATATTAAATTATAATAAATTATTATAAAATTATATATTATATTATTAAAAAAGTAATATAAAAATAATATTAAAAATTAAACATTTAATATAATAAAAAAACTTTAAATTAAAAAAATTAATATTAAAAAAAAAATAAAGAAAATTAATTATATTTTTTAAGAATTTTAAAAATATTAATTATTAATTATAAACTTAAAAAATAATTATATATAAAACTAAGTTTTATATAATATTTAAAATATAATATTTAAACTTATAAATATAATTTTTTTTTAAATATAATAAATTCTTTTTATAAAATTTAAATTATTATTTATAAAATAACTAAAAAATTATAATTTATTAATAATATTTTATAATATAAACATTTTATAAATAACTTTTATAATTATATAATTAAAATAATATATAAAATAAAAAAAATATTAAAATTTTTTTTTAAATTTATTTATAATAAAAAGAATTTTAATTAACCGAAAAATAAAAACGTAAATAAAAAAAAATTATAAAAAACATTTTAAAATATTATATTAATTAATAGCTACTTAATATATAAAAATTTTAAATTAAAAAATTAATTAATTTTTAAAATTAAAAAAGGTTTAAAAAACTTAAAGTTTTAAATATAAATATAATTATTTAAAGAAAATAAATTAAAATCTAAAATTTTTTAATTTAAAAAGAAATTTTAAAAATTATAAAATTAATTATTTAATTGGTTTATAAAAAACATATTAATTATATTTTTTATTTTAATAATAAATAAATATTTTTTAATTTATTTAATTATTTTAAATAATAAATTAATTATTATTATAATAAATTAAATATATTATATAATTAATTTAAAATCAATATTATTTAATAATTATTTTTAAATAAGAAACTAAATTTTATTAATTTAAATATATAAAATAATAGATATATTAATTAAAAATATATTAATATTATTATTAAATATAATTTATTATTTTTTATTATTAATTATTTTAATAAAATAATAAAATAATTTTAATTTATATATAAAAAAAAATTTATATTTTTATAAATAAAATTAAAAATATATATAAATAATACGTAATAACTTATTAAATTAAAATATTTAAAATTTTAAATTTTATAACACCTTATAAATTTATTTTAAAAAATAATTATTTAAAAACTAATAAAAGTTAAATATAAAGTTTATAATATATTTATAATAAAATAATAAATTTAATATATTTTTAAATTAATTTATTAAATATTAAAAAAATAAATTATTTTTAATTTTTATAACTATAAAAAAGTATTTATAAAAAAAAACTAATATTTTATTTTTATATATTAAACGTTAAAAATAACTAAAAAATATATATTTAAAAATTATAAAATAAAAATAATTGTTTAAAATAATTAAAATATTAATATAAAGTTATTATAAAAATAATAAAAATTAATAATAAAATAATTACTAATAAATTAATTATTAAAAAAAACTAAAATTAAAATTAAATTTTTAATATTAAATATATACGTTTAAAATAATAAAATTAAACGTTTAAAAAATATAATAAAAATAAAAATATATATAATATAAATTAAAATAAAATTATTAACATATTTAAAATTAAAAATATTTAAAATTATTATTTATTTATATAATCGTATATTAAAAGCTAAAAATAGTTAAAAGATTTTATTTAATATATATTTTAAAGTAATTAAATAAAAGTAAAGATTTTTTATATTAAAAAATTAAAAATTAAATTAAATATATTTATAAATATATAAATATAAAATATATATTATAATAAAAAATTAAAAGCTTTATTTAAATAAAAATTACATTTTATTAAATTCTAAAAATTATATTTTAAATAAAAAATTTAAAAAAAATTTTTTTAATAAGATATTATTTATTATAAAAATAATAAATATAATAAATAAAATAAAACTAAATATTAATATTAAAATAAAATATTTATATATTATAATTAAATTTAAATTATTATTTATATTATTATTAAGTTTATTATTTATTTTATTATATTATATAATTTAAAAAAAAAATATAAATTTTATATAAAATTTATTTTAAAACTTAAAATTTTATCAATTTAAACTATAAATAATTATATTTTTAATAAATATTAAAACTTTTTTTTATATAAAAAATAAAACTAAAAATCTTAAATTAAATTAATATTATAATAAAATATAGCGATTAATATTTTATAAAAGATTATATAATTATTTTATAATTAAATTCTTTTTATTATTCTTTTTAAAAAAACTTAAAAGGCTTTTTATATAACTAAATAATTATATATTATAAAAATATATACTTTTTTATAAAATATTTTAAATACTTCGATTAAAACGTTTTTTAAGTTATTTTTTTTTAAGTTAAATATAATTTAAAATAAATAATAATATAATTGTTATTTAAATTAAAAATTATTAATATAAAAGTAAAGTTTTATTATAATTAATAATTATTATAAAATTTAAACTTATAATTTTAATTTTAAAAAAACCGTATTAACTTTAATTTAATTAATAAAAAAGTTTAAAAACTTTATTTTATATTTTATTAAAAAATTATTATTAACCTTAAAAAGTTTTATTATAAATTAAAATTTATATATTTAATAAAACCTAATACCTTAAAAAAACCCTAGGTTTAAAAGTTCAATATAAATTAAATTATTTTATATTAATTGTTATAAACTTATATTAATTAAATTATTAAATTAATAAATAAATTGTTTTAATATTATAAAATAACTGAAATTTATAAAACTTATTAAATATAAAAAATCTAATTAAACGTTATTTTAAATAAAATTATAATTAAAAACTTTAAGTTAAAATACTTATTTTAATTATTAAAATATTATAATTAAAAACTTAAAAATTAAAAACTTAAAAACTAAAACTATAAAATTTAATAATAAAATTTAATAATAAAACCTAATAATAAAACTTAATAATAAAACCTAATAATAAAACTTAATAATAAAATCTAATAATAAAATTTAATAATAAAACTTAATAATAAAACTTAAAATTTAAAAACCTAATAAATTAAAATTTAAATATTTAATAATAAAACTAAAATATTAAAATTTTTAAAAATTTAAATTTACGTTTAAAATAACTATTTAAATAATTACATATTATAAAATATAAAATTAAAAAACTTTAATTAATATTATAAATATTAACGTAAAAATATATATTAATATATTTTAAAAAAAAAAACTTATTTAAAATATTAAAAACCTTAATTTTATAAATTAAATTATTTTTAATTTAATTAAATATTAAATAAAACTAATAATAAAATCTTATATTTTAAAAAAATAAATACTTTAAAAATATTTATAAAACTTATTTTATTAATTTAACTTATTATTTTAATAATAAAACTTTTACTTAAATTAATAATAATATTTTTATAAAAAATATAATTACTTATTAATAACCTAATTAATAATTTAATTAATATTTTAAAAAATATAGATTTTAAAAATAATATATTATATTTTTAAAAAAACATATTAAAAAATAGAAAAATAAAACTAAAAAAAGTTATTTAAAAGATTTTATATATGTTTTTAAAATAAGACTTTTTATTTAATAGTTTTTTTTTATAATTAATAAATTATTTATTATTTATTTTTTTACTTGTTTTTTTTAAAAAAAACATTTTTAAATATTTATTAAATACCTTAAAATTAAATATAAGTTTTATTAATTTTATTATTATTAATATAAAAGGTTAAAACTTTAAAAACATTTTTAAAAAACCGATTAAAATTAATTATAATATTAATTTTATTTAAAAATAATTTTTATTTAATATTTTCTTTTTTATTATACTTTAAAATAATTTTATTTTAATAATTATATTAACTTTTAATTTTATTATTTTAAATAATATAAACTTAATTATAATTATTAATATAATTATTAATAACTTAAAAACTATAAATTAAAAAAAAAGTTATATAAAAATATATTTATATTTGTTTTTTTTTATTATAAATTTAAGGTAATAAAAAAATATTTAATTTAATAAGTTTTATATATTTTAATAATTATTTAGTTTTAATTAATATTTTATTTAATTTAAATATACCGATTAATTTAAGATTTTTAAAGCTTTTAAATTTATATTTTTTTTTAAAAATTAAATATAAAGTTAAAGCTTTAATTTTTAAATATATTATCTAGAAAAAGGTAAAAAATAAGTTTAAAAAAGCTTTTAATATTATTAACTTAAAATAATACCTAATAATTTAAAATTAAATTAATATTTTAAAAAAGAATTTAAAAAATATAAACTTTTTTAAAATAATTAATAATTTAATTTTTAATTATAAAGTTATTATATTTAAAGTTAAATTATAAAATAAACTAATTAATAATAATATTTATTTATATATATTATAAAAGCTTTTATTTTTAACTGTTAAAAAATAACTAGTTATTTATATTAAAAAGATTTTTAATAATTTAAAAATTATAAACTTTAAGAAGTTTAAAAAAACAATAACTAAATAAATAAACTTTTACTTATAAATTTTTAATATAAATAAAAATAAGATTATTATTAATTATATTAAATATAATTTAAATAGAAAAAATAATAATAATATTATTAATTAAAAAACTTAAAAAATTAAAATTAATATTTAAACTTTATTAAAATTTACTATAAAAAAAAACTTATTTTTACTACTTTTAATTAATAAAACTAATAAATTTATTAAATAGTTTTTTAAAATAAAAATTTAAAATATTAACTTAAAAAAAGATTTTAAAAATATAAAAAATAAGTTTTATAATTTTAACTTTTATTTTAATAATTAATATTTATATTAAATTAAAACCGTTAATATTAATTAATATATTAAAAATAAAAAGTTTTTTTTTTAACTTATAAACTAATTAAATTAAATTATTAATAAACGTTTAATTTAAAATATATAAATTTAAAATTAAATTATAACTTTTAAAACTATTATTTTTATAAAAATATCTTTTATTTTATAATAAGCTATAAAATAATTAAATATTTATATAATAATAATATTTTATATTATAATTATATAAATAAAAAATATATTTTAAAAAAAATAATAAAAAATATAAAACTTATAAATATTTTAATTCTTAGATATATTATTATTAAAACACGCCGATAAAAAGTTTTTATTAAAAAAAATATTTTTAGTTATATTAAAAAATATAATTTAAATAATAACTTAATTATTTATTATATAAAATATTATTAAATATAGATTAAAAGTTTTTATAAAATGTAAATAAATAAAAAAAAAAAATTTTTATAAAAGTTTTATTTATAAAAAAATTTAAATTAAATTAATATTTTTTATTTAAATGTTAATTTTATTTTAAATTTAAATAGTAATTTAATTTTTAATAATTTAAGTATATATATTTATTATTATAAAAAATAAATATAAAAAGATTTTAATTAAATTAAAATATATACGATTTTTTAAATAAAAAACCTTAATTAAATTTTTAATATTAAATAAAAAAAAAGTTTTAAAAATAACTTTATTAATATTAATATTAAAAGTAAAAATAATAACGTTAAAAAAGTTTTATAAAAGTTTTTAAAAACTGTTAATTTTATTAAAAACTTAAAACTTATTAAAATTAATGTTTTTTTTAATTATAAAATCTAAAAATTTTAATTTAAAAAAATTATAATTAACTTAAATAAATAATTCTTAATTACCTAAAAAAAAATAACTTAAATAATATCGAGATTTATAAACTTATTTAAAAATATATTAAATACATTATAAACTTATTTTACTTTTATATATATTATTAAGTTTATTATAAAAAAATATAAAAAAAACTTTATTAATATAAATAAAATAAGCTTAAAATTTAAAACTTAAAAGAATTTTATTTAAATTAATTTAATTAACGAAAAAAAGTTTTTATTATTATTTTTTTATATAAGTTTTTTTTATATATAAACGAATTTTATTTATTATAATTTAACGATATATATTTAATTTTTATTTTAACTTTTAATTAAAATAAAACTATATAAAAATAAAAATAAAATAATTATAATAATTAATATAAAAACGTAGTTTAATTTAATTATTAAGTTTTATATAATAAAATATAAGTTTTTAATATTTAAAACTTATTTAATATAATTAAAGTTTAGATTTTATATTTTTATAAAAACTATAAAAATTATAAAAGGTTTTATTTAAATTAAAAGCTAGTTTTTATAATATTTAATTTATATTATAAAAAATATTTTTATATTATTTAAACTATTATTAAAATTAAACTTTATTTTTTCTATAAAAATAAGTTTTTATTATAAAAACTTTAAAATAATAAATAATTTAATTTTTAAAAAAATATTAATAAAGATATTATTAATATTTAATTAATTAAATAAAAAATAAATAAAAAAATTAATATAATTAAAACTTATTTTAAAAAATTACTAGTTATTAATAATTAAAGTTATATTAATAATTATAAAAGATTTATAATAAAAAAATAAATAACAATAAAATAAAAAACGTTTTATTTTATAAAATAAGTTTATAAATATTTTTAATATTAATTAATTAAATATATTTTTTTAATTTTTTTAATAATTTTTATAATAATATATAAACTAATTTAATAAATATTTTTAAATATAATTTTAATAAAAATAAAACAATTTTTTATATATTAATAAATAATAATTTTTTTAAAATTATAAAAATTATTATTTAAAAAGTTATTAAAAAAACGAAAAAAAAAAAAACTAAAATTAACGTAAAATAAAAATTAACTTTAGCTTAATTTTTATTAATATTATATATAAACTTAAAACTTTAAAAATTAATTTTATTAATAATATTTTTATTAATAGTTTTATATTATTAAAATTATTTAATTAAAAAAAAGAGTTTTTTTAATTAATATAAAATTAAATTAAAGATTTTTTAATGTTTTATAAAAAAAGTTTTTATAAAAATATTTACTTTAAATTTATAATCTAGTTTTATAATAAACATAAAATAATTAAAAAAAATTTAAAAACTTTTAAAATAACTAATATTAAAAAAAATATTTTTATTAAAATATTTTATAAAAATAAAATAACTTTAATTTAAGATTTTAATAAAATTAATTATATAAAAAAAAATATAATATTTAATTATATAATTAAAAGCGTTTTATATTTTATATAATAAATTAAAAGTATTTTAATTTTTATTTCTTTTAAAAATAAAGTCATTTAGATTTTAAAATAATATTTAAAAATTAATATTTTATAAAAAAACTATAACTTATATTAAAACACTTAGTTTATTATTAAAAAAAATAGATTTTTTAAATTAATTAACTTTTATATTAAACTTAATAAAAAAAACATTTAAAACACCTTTTTATTAAAAAGTTATAAAAAGTTTTTTATAAAATTTATAATATATTAAATTTTATTTATAATAAATTAGTTTTTAAAATATAATTAAATAAAATTAAACCTTTTTAACAAATAGTTAATAATTTTTATTATATTAATTAAATTAATAAAAATAATAATATTATTATAAAAAACAATAAATTTAATTACTTACTTTTTAAAAATAATTATTTAAATGTTTTATAATTTTATATTAAATAAATATAAGTATTTTTTTAATAATATAAAAGTTAAAAAATTAATTATTTAATATAAAAATTAGAAAATTTATTTTAAAATATAGTGTTTTATTTTTAAATATATAAAAAACATTAATATTATTTTATTAAATTTTAAACTTATTAATATAATAATAAATAAAAAGAAATTAAAATTTTACCGCCTTATAATAAAAATTATAAAATATATTTATAGTATTTATAAAAAAAAACTAACCTTATTAAAAACTTTTAAAATATAAAAATAAGGTTTTTATAAAAATATAAAAAATATTAAGTTTTTTATTAATATTACTGTTTATTTTAAACTTTAAATTTAACTATATATTTTAATTACTAAGTTTTTAATAAAATTATTTTAAAAAAACACCTTATAAAATTAAGTAAAAACTAAAAATAAGTTATATAAATATTAAAAAATATATTAAATAACATTTTATATTTTATTAATTTTAATTATATTTATAAAGAATTAATTATCCTATAAATAAATATTTTAAAAAATAATTAAAATTACGTATTAAAACAGTTTAATAATTAAGGTATTTTTTATTTTTTTAAATATAAATTAAATATATAATATAAAATAAAAAAGAATTATAATACTTTAAAACTTAAAGTTTTAATTATTATAAAGTTTTTTTATTAATTATAAATTTATTTTTATAACATTTATTTTTTATTATAAATAAATATAAAAACATTAATCGCTTAATTAAATAATAAATTTATAAGTTTATTAAAAATAAATTTAATTTAATAAATTATTTATATTAAATTATTAAATTTTAAAATTAAATATATACCTAGTAAATTTAATATTATAACTAATTTTTTATTTTATAAAAAAAAAAACTTTTTAAATAAAAAAAATAATTAATAAAAAAATAATATTAATAAATATATTAATAATTAATTTTATTTTATTTAAATTATTTTAATTTTTCTAGCTTTTTTTCATATTAAATATCTCTTATTATAATTATTAAAAAATTAAAATAATAAATCTTAAAAAATTATAAAATATTTAAACACTTTTATTTTTTTTTTTACTTAAAAAATAGAAAAATAATAAAGAAATAATATATTAAAATAAAATTTTAAAATAAAACATTTTAATATATAATTATTATAATTTAAAAGTAAAAAGTTTAAATAATATAATAAAAATAAAATAAAACTTTTAAGGTTAATATAAAACTTAAGGTTTATTATATATATTATAAACTTTATAATTAAAGTTATAATTAAAACTTTAAAAATAAAATTTTAATATTTTTTTTTTAATTTTAGATTTTAATAAAAAGATAGTACTTAAAAGTATTATAAAATAACCATTTTTATTATTTTATAAGAAAGGTCCGGCTACGGTAATTTTTATATAAAGAAATTAATATATAATATTATATAAAGCGGTTATAATTATAAATAATTATATAAACGTTAAATATATAAATAAATAACTTTTATTATTATTTTATAATTAAGTTTTAAATTTTTCCTAGTATTTTATATATATATATATATTTTAATTATTTAATAAGTTTATATTATATTAAAAATTAAAATAAAATAAAAAAAAAACTAAAAAGCTTTTATATTATAAATTTATATATTTATAAAATAAAATTTATAAGTTAAGAGTTTTTAAATATAATAACAAGTTTAATAAAAAGGTTAATTATTAATATTAATAAATTATTAAGGTATTTATTAATAAGTTTATTTTATAAATATATTAATATGGAAATTTCGTGGGGATTTTTATAAGAATTTTTATAAAGATTTTTATAGGATTTATATATTAATAAATTAAAAAACGTAATAATATTAATAACTTATTAATAAAAAAATAGTTAATTTTATTAATATAATAACCGTGATATTTATATTAATAAATTATTAATTTTAAGTTTTAATATTAATATAAAAAATATATTAAAATATAAAAAAGTTATATATTTTACGAAAAAAACATTTCGGTTAATTTATTAATTAAGCTTTCTTTTTATTAAAAATAAAGTTAAATTAATTATAAAATATAAAAAATAATACATTAACTTAAATAAAAAACATTAAATATTATAATTTAAAAATAAAAGTTTTAAATAATATAATAAAAATAAAATAAAGATTTTAAAGTTAATATAAAACTTAAAGTTTATTATATATATTATAAACTTTATAATTAAAATTATAACTAAGGCTTTAAAAATAAAACCTTAATAATAATAACTAAAAATATTTTATAAAAAAAACTTAAAAAAAAGTTTTATTAATAATATATTATTAATTTATTTTTATAAAAAAAGTTAATTATTTAGAAAAATTACGTTAAATATAATTATAAAATATATAATTTTATAATTAATAAAAAAAAAAATATATATTATAAAAAAAAAAAAAATTTAAATATAACTTAAATTATTTTTATATATTTTAATTATTAGAAGTTTTAAATTACTAGGTTTTATAAGCCGGGTTTATATAATAAACTAAGTGGTTTTTTTATTATATAAATTATTAATATATAATATATATTTTATAATTAAAAAAAAAAACCTATTATAAAAATAAGAAAAAAAATTAATAATTAATTTAAAATAAAAGTTATTTTTAATGTTAAAATAAAGATTATAATTAATTTTATTTAAAGAAAAATTATTTTTAATTATAAAACCTTTTTATTAATAAAATATAATAAAAACTTAAAATTTAAAAAAACTTTTAAAAAAACTTATTTAAAAATAAAAATAAAAAAAAGGATAAGCTTTTTTTATTATCATAAAATATAAAACTAAATCAAAGTTAATTATAAAAAAATTATTAAAAGATTTTCTTAAATTTTAAATAAAAATAATAAAAACTAAATATTATATTTACTTAAAATTATTTAAATTAATTAAATATTAATTAAATTTAATAAAATTTCTTTATATAAAATTATATATAAATAAAAAGTTATAATATTTATTAAAATTATAATTTTTATATAATAAATATTTAAATAAAAGAATATAAAAAATTATAAAAAACTTTTAATAATTTAAATAAAACTTTTAAAAATTAATTATTATTTTTATAAAAAAAAAAAATTTATAGTTAAATAAAAAAATAAAAAATATATAAAATAAATTAAAAATATAATATTTTTTATAATATTAATATTTTAAATAAAAATAAGTTTTTATAAGAAATTAAATTTATATTATAATATATATATAAAGTTATATATAACGTTAATATAACTTATTTTAAACTATATTTATAAGTTACATTTTACGTTTTAAAACTTAGTTATAATTAATTTATAATTAAATATAATTATTATTTTTATATATATTTTAATATTACTAATTTTTTTATTATTATTATTAATTTAATAGTTTTATTATAATTAATTAAAACCTTATTTAATTAATTAAATTTATAAAAAAAATAAATATAATATTTATAAATTAAATAATATTATCTTAAAATTTATATTTTTAAAAAACTAGTTTAAGTCTTTTATAAAAAATAAATAAAAATAGTAGAAATTTAATAACGTTTTTAACGATTTTTATATTATAAAATTAAATAATAAATAATTTAATTAAAATAAAAACAACATTTTTTATAATAAAAAAAAATATTAAAACATTTAATTACTTTATAAATTAGAAAATAATAAGCTTAACTATTAAAAATTATAATATAAAAATTTATTAAAATAACTTATATTAAAATAAATATATTTTAATTAATAATAAAATAAAATAATAAACTATTAAAACTGTTTTAAAAAAAAATTATTTTTAAAAATAAGGTTTTTTAATTATAATAAATTAAAATCCACCTTTTTAAAAAAAAAAAAATATATATATATTATTATATTAAACTTTAAAATATTTACTAGCTTTAAATCACGTTAATTAATATAAAAATAAAATAATTATTAACTTAAAAAAAATAAAAGAAAATAATTATATTTATATTTAATATTATAACTAAGAATTTATAAATATATAATATATAATTAATATATAATTAAAAAAACCTTATTTAAAATATTTTATTTTATTTTATTTTTATAAACTTTAAATTTTTATTATTTAAAGTTAATTTATTTTTTTAATTTTTAGTTTATTTTTTATTTACCTTAAAATTAAACTAATTTTATTAATAAAATAAAAAAGCGTAATATTTAATATAAAAACTTTATTTTTTATTTTACCTAGCTTAAAATTTTAATATTAAACCATTAAAATTAAATTAATAAATTTTTTAATATAAAATCTTTAAATAAAAAAAGATCTTAATATTTTTAAACTTAGAAATTCCTAAATTAATAGTTTTAAAATTTATACTTTTTACTAAATATTAAAATAATATAAATACTATAAAATTTTTTTATAATATTAAAAATAAACTTATAGTTAAAAAAAAGTTATATTTTAATATAATTAATAAAATTAAATATTTTTATATAATGTTAATAATATTAATAAACTATTTTATTTAATAAATTATATATTTAAATAAAAAGATTAAAAATATAATAATTATTTTATATAAACTTATTAAAATAATTATTTAAAAAACTTATATATTTAATATTAATAAATAAAAATAATAATTATTTTAAAAGTAACCATTTAAAAAAAAAATAATAATTTTATAAAAAACTAGTTATTTATTAAAAACTTTTATTAAATATTTTTTAAAAAATACATTAACTAGTAATAAAACTATTAAATATATAGAAATTTATATTATAAATTATTTAATAAATTATATTAATTAAACGTTTTTATTAAATTATTAAGTTTTATTAACTTATAAATACTTATTATTAATATAAAACCTAGTAGTTAAAAATAAAGATTTTAATTAAAAGTTTATTAAGTTATTTATTAAAAATATTAAAAATAATAAAATTAAAAGTTTTATTATTATATTAAACTTTAAAAAGTTATAAAAATTAATAACTTAAAAAAATATAAACTGTAATAGTTGTTTTAATTTAAAATTTATTTTAACCAGTAAAAATTATAATATAAATTAAAAATTAACTTTTATATTTAAAATAAATTAATTAAAAATAATAAATTATTTATTTATTTATAATTATTTATATATTAAAAGCGATAATTAATTAAAAATAAATATAATATTAAAAGTTTAACTTATTTATTAAACGTTAATTTAAATATTAAAATTTTAAAAAAACTAATTATAATATATTTTATTTATAATAAAATATAATTTCTTAAATAATTTTAATAAAAGTTTTATATTAAACTAATTTTAAAAAAATAAATTAAAATTATAATTATAAAAAACAAACAATATATTTATAAAAATATTTTAAATTTAAAAACAAGTTTTAATATTTATTTTAAATTCTTTTTAAAATATATATTTAAATATAAAAATAATATCATTAAAATGAAAAAATAATAATAAAAATACTATGTTAAATTTAGAATTTTCATAGTATTTTTAAATATATTATATAATAATAAACTTTATAACGTTATTATTATTATTAAGCGTTTTAAATATTTTTAAATAAATAAAAGTAAATATAATTATTATATTTTAAATACTTTTTATTATTTAAAAAAAACTAAAAAATTAAAAAAAAAAGAAAATATAAAAAATAAAAACTATTATAAAATTCTTAGCTTTTTATTATTTTAAAAAAAACAGGTACCGTTAATTAAAAACTAATTTATATATTATATTAATATTTTATTAGTTTATAATTAAAATTAATAAAAACTTATTTATATAATAAACTATTTAATAAAATATTTATATAAAATTATATAAATATAAAAGATATTTAGTATTTTCTTTTTACTTTAATTAATGTAGTTTATTTTATATTTTTTTTTTTTTTTTTTTAAAAATTTAAAATTATAATATTTTATAATTATAATAATAATATATAAAAAAATAAAAATAATATTTATTAATATTATAAACTTTTAAAAAAATTTTTATTATATTAATAATATTATTAATTAATAAAAGTATTAATTAAAGTTTTTAAAATTTATAATAATAACGTTTTTTTTTTAATTAAAACTAAATTTATATATTATAATTATATTATAAAATATTTTATTTTTATTAAAAATAGATTTTAAACTTTAATATAAAAAACTTATATTTATAATTATAAGCTTTTTAATTTTATATAAAAATAAAAGGTATAATAAATTATTAAAAACTAAAAAATTTTAATTATTTATTATAAAAAATATATTATTTATTAAATTAATTTATAAAATTAAAATATTATAAACTTTAAAAAATTATAAAATAAATAATTTTAATAATATTATATTTATTTTAATTAAATAATATAACTTATAATTTATTTTTTTAATAACTTATTATAGTTTTATAATATTAAATAAAAACTTTAATAATTATATAATTTTTTATTTTTATATAAAATTAATTAATATAATAAAGAAATAAGTATATATTTTTAATATTTTTATAAATAAAATAAGCTTTTTTTTTATTAAAATATAAGTATTATTTATAAATTTAAATAAAATATATAATAATAATAAATAAGGAATAATAATTAAAAACCTTAAAAACTTATATTAAATTTAAATTATCTTTTAAAATAATAAATAAATATATAGTTATTAAATAATATATATTTTTTATTTATTATTTAAAAAGTTAACTATTTTATTTTAATTATTAAAAAATAAAAATCTTAATTAAATTTTAATTTTAAATATTTTTATAAAAATAATATTTAAATATATTAAAATTAAAATAATTATTAAAAAATCTTTATTTATTAATTGGTTTATAATATTAGTTAAATTAATATATAATCTTATATTTAAAATAAGCTTAATAAAATTATAATTTATAGTAATTAATATAATTAAAAACATTAAAAATAACTTTTTAAATTTTAAGTTTATAAAAAAAAAAAAAAGTAAAGTTAAAAATAGTTTAAAAAAAAACGTTATTATTATAATTATTTTTAATAAAATTATATAAAAAACTAAAACTTAATATTTTTTTAAGAATAAAATTAACTTTAAAAAATAATATAAATATTTATTAAATTTTAATTATAACTTAGTTTTTTAAATAAATTTAATTTAAAAAATTAAATATAAATAAAAATTATTTATACTAGTTAATAAATAAGTAACTAATATATAAAAAATTATAGTAAATAAACTATAATTTATTAATTTTTTTAATTAAATAAATTAAAATTAATATATTATTTTAATTAATATAATTAATAAATTATTTAAAACTAAAAAACTGTTAATAAAAAAAAACGTTTTATATTAATTAAGAAGTAAAAAAGAATTAGTAATTTTATAAAATTAAATAATAAAAATAAACTTATAATATAACTTATAAAAAAAGTTTTAAAATAAACTAATTAATTTAATATAAAAAAAATAATAAATGGTTTTTTTTTATAAATTTAAATTAAAATAAAACCTTATTTAAATTTAAAAAAATGTTATAATAAAATATAGTAATTACCTTTTTATAAAATTTTATATAATTATTTTATAATTAAATTTTTTTTAAAATTTCTTTTTAAAAAAACTTATAAAAGTTTTTATATAACTAAATAACTATATATTATAAAAATACATATTTTTTTATAAGATATTTTAAATACGTTAATTAAAATGTTTTTTAACTTATTTTTTAAATTAAATATAATTTAAAATAAATAACAGTATAATTGTTATTTAAATTAAAAATTATTAATATAAAAATAAAACTTTTTTATAATATAAAAAAAATATTATAAATAAAATAAAAATTATATTAAAAACTTATTAAAAAAACGTTTTATTAATATAAAAACTTAAAAATTATTTAGAAAAATATTTTTTAAATAAATAAAAAAAGATTATTTTAAACGTTATATTTAAATATAATTTTAATTAAAAATTAAAAGAATAAACTTAATTATAAAAAAAAATTAAATTTTAAATTATATATAAATATATATTTATAAATTTAATAAATATAAATATTTTTTAATATATAAAATTAAATTTATTATATAAAAAATTTAATAAAAAAAGTTATAATTAAATAAAATATATATTATTAATAATAATTATTTATTTTAACTTTAAAATAAAATAAAATAATATAATAAATGTTTTTATATATATTATTATAATAAATAAAATTTTTATATATATATTATTAAAATATTAAAAAAAAAATATAATTTTATAATTATATAAGGCTTTTTATAAATTAAAAACTTTATTATTATTTTAATAAATAAAACTTTTAAAATTTTTATTAAAATTAAACTTTATTAAAAGTATAATTATATAATTTATATATATATATATAAATATTATCTTTAAAAAAATAACTATATTTAAAACTTAAATAATTATATTAATTTTAATATATTATTTTTATTTTATTAATTTTTTATATTTTTTAATTAATTATATTATAATATATAATATAATAGTTATACTTTATTTATTAATAAAATTTAAAAATATATTATATAAATTATATTATTATATTAACAAAAAAATATTAATATTTTTTTATAAATAATATTTTTTATATAATATAATTTTTATTAATCTTTTATATAATATTTAAATTATATATATTTTATTTTACTTATTTTATGTTAATAACTTTTTATATAATAAATTATATAAAATTATTAATATAAAGTTTTAAAATATAGATTTTTAAAATTATATAATATTTATTTATAGTTTTAATAAATAAAAATAATTAATAATTAAAAAATATATTAATTCTAAATTAAAATAATTTAAAACTATTAATTATATATAACTTTTAATATAAAATATATTTTACATATAATATAAATAATTAAAATATAAAAAATATAATTATATAATATTTAAAAATAATTAAAATTTAAAAATATAAATATATATTAATAGTTTTATAATATATTTATATAATAAAATAATTAATATAATATTATTTTATAAAATATATATAATTTAAATATTATATAAAAAATTAATAAAAATTATATTACGTAAAAAATATTATTTTTTTTTATATAAATAATATAATTATAATATATAAAAAAAATAATAAAATATTAAATAATTAAAAGAAAATAAAGTTTAATTATAAGATAATAAGAATAAAGTTATTATATTAAGTTATAACTAAATTATAATATTAATAATTACTTTTTATATTATATTTATTTATTTTCTTTATTATAAATAATTTTATTTATTTAATTTATATTAATATATAGTTTTTATAATATATTTATATAATAAAATATTAATATAATA